>JAQGAN010000241.1:0-12546 GCA_034697745.1 Nothrus palustris
GGCTTTGTTATTCCCTGAATGTTATCGCGAAGTACTTTTCGGTGACGTTTTGCGCCTCCCTTTCCGAGACCTTTTCCACCTTTACCTCTTCCGGACATGTCTTCAAATTTAAGACTTCTTAAAACTTAAGCAAAAATGTTTTGACGAAAACGAATTCAATCAATGAATGAAAGCTATGTTTGTGTGAAATGTCTTATATGTGTTGAGAACGGACTGGACGTGAACTCATTCACAGCCATTGGTCTAAAACTTTGAACCAATAGTTTTCGTTCTTTAATCTGTTTTTAGGACAAAAAAAAAGTTGAAAATGTGTGTGATTTGGATCCCATCGATGTCTACGACAATTATAATGCAATTTCTGATTGCATTCAAATCTATTTCTTTTTACATTTTTCTTAATTATTACAAAATTACAAAACTATTACTATTTATTGTAATGAAAACATTGAATAATTATATAAATTTTGGATTTAGTTCTTTTAATCAATGAATTTAATCAGTTTTTATTGTAATAAAAGGAAAAACTTATTTTTTGTTCAAATGAAGCATTTATTAGACATTTATTTATTTATTTTAAATTTCAAAATTCATTAAAGAAAACGAGGAATAAAAAAATAATTTATACAATAAATAAATATAACAATAAAAATAGTTTAATATAATAGAAAATTGAAAAAGTTTTGCTAATAATTTGTGATAGACTTCGATGGGATCCAAATCACAAACTTTTGTGAGCTTTTGATTGGTTGAGAAATGAGTCCACTTATCGTCCGTTTATTGACTATATATTAAAGACTGTTTCGCGCTTTTGTTATTCTATTGAAAGCAAAGTTAGCGTTGATTTACATTTGTTTTGAAAATAATAAGCGATAAAAGTTTGTGAAATGTCTGAAACGACGACAACAACTACTCCTTCGAAGCAGAAGAAGGCAAAGACAGCTTCGTCTTCGGCCGCGAAGAAACCAAAGGCTGTGTCAACTCATCCTCCGGTCGCAGATATGGTTTTGGCGTCGATTACGAGCCTTAAAGAGAGAAGTGGTTCGTCTTCTCAAGCGATCAAAAAATACATTTCCGCCAACTATAAGGTCGAAGTCGAACGACTCCAGCCTTTCATCAAAAAGTACTTGAGATCTGCAGTTCTTAACGGAGTGTTGACTCAGACCAAAGGTAAGGGCGCCAACGGATCCTTCAAAATAGCAAACAATAGTTCAGCCAATAAGAAGACCAGCGCTAAGAAGCCCGTCAAGAGTTCACCGAAGAAGGCAAAGAAGACCGCAACCGCTGCGAAGAAGAGCGAACCCAATGTCGGCGCAGGAGATGTTCCCAAAGCTAAAGCCAAACCGCAGAAGAAAAAGGCTTCGCCCAAAAAGAGCGCAAAGACTGCGCCGAAACCCAAATCACCGAAAGTGAAGACAACGAAAGTCGAGAAGAAGAGCAAAACTCCCAAAACGGGTAAATCTCCCAAAAAGGCAAAGACTGCAAAACCGAAACCACAGAAGAAGACGACCAAAAAGGCTCCTCTGCCTAAGAAGTCGCCTAAAAAGGCTTAAATCGGTTTGAATTGTTTTACACAATCCATAAAACGGCTCTTTTCAGAGCCACTCATTTTTTGACCAAAAGAGCGAACAATTATTGAAATTTTGCCAAAAAAAACATTTATAAATTAAAATTGAATTTAGTTTTGTTTTAGTAAATAATTTTTATAAAAATATTACGTCGAATGCAATTCTTATGAAATAAAAAAGCCCAATATATTAGTCACGTGATAACGGATTTCATTTGATAACTTATAGTTGATTTCTATAATAGTCTATACAAGTTTTGTACAAATCTAATGTATTCTTATTTGCAATATATAAGTAATATATGGTCTGCTATATAGAGAGAGTGTCTTTATAGCAGTGCATATCACATATATAGGGTTGAAAAAAGTAAGTTACCAAAACTTACCTCATCTTCATTAACTTTATGTCTTATATTCGCCAATTATCATAAATTTAATTAATCATAAGTTATATTAATAGCAAAGACAAAATATATTTAATTTTTTAAAATTAAATTAAAAATATATGTAATTAATTAATAGTAAATGAATAGTTTGAAAATACATTAACTGATCTTATTGATTTGGATTTTATTTCAAATTAATGCTTAAATCCTATGATTTAGAGCTAAAATATCTTTATAACACTTATAAGAGAATAAATATTTTTTGTATTTTATTAACTTTCTATAACTTCCCTCAAATTTTGGTAAGTTTTGAGCCCTACATATATATACGTATATATAGTAAATATAGTCTTATACAGTCATCAAACAATCATTTTCTCCCTATCCAGAGGTTTAACTGTAAGAGATAGTGCAAATTGGACTTCATATTGGACTTCATATTTCGAATCTACGTTCAAAAATTAAAAGTTGCAATTCAGCTACCGGTGAATCCGGGTTTAAGGTGGAAACACCGTTACACATACCCCACCCCACGAGTCATACATCGTTGGATTCAGCTCAAAAACCTGAGTAATTTGATACAACACTTGCTTAATCCCCTAACCTTAAACATAGTAATCAAACTAAAGTTAGAGATTATTTTGATAAATAAATTGTTTTTTTATATATTATTTCTTTCATTTAATAATAGAATTGCTTAAAATCAAAATAATGTTTTTTATAACGAAAATTCAATATAAAGAACATTCACTATAACGAACAAATATTTTGGTCCTCCGAGTGTTCGTTATATTGAGAGTCCACTGTATAGCAATAAGTGGAGATATACTATGGCGAAAGTTATTTTTTAAAAAGGGGGGTTGGGGGTCAAGTGGGGTATTAAATTACTCGGGTTGGGGGTCAAGTGGGGTATCAAATTACTCAGGTTGTTGCTACGGACATTACGGAAATTACTCAGGATGTATGACTCGTGGGGGTGGGGTATGTAACGGTGTTTGACCTTTGCTACCAAAAAATGTTACTCGTAAAGTTGCATATGAACAAAAATGATTTCTCACCAAAAATTGTTGACCATCTCAATGAAGGGATAAGATTTAGGAACTTATATATTCTAATTAGAAATTAAATTTCTGACCGAATGTAATCAAAATCATCCAAATCTAAGTAATTGATCCAAATTTACTCTATAAAAATATTTGGAATGCTGTCCATAATAATAATCCCTTTCTCGAACTAACAGTGATTAATTATTTTTATTATAATAAATGCTTCAATAAGAGAATAGAGCTATTTTGTTAATTATTATTATTATTATTATTATTATTATTATTATTATTAAAACGAACTTTGTAAATGTATTTTTTAACATAAAATTAAAATAGGAAGTCCATTCTTAAGCGTTCAGGTCTGAATAGGGAGAATATGATTGTTGCATACCCTGTATATCAGACATTTTAGTTATAGTCATATATAGACTATATATGCAGCACATATATACAGCACATATATACAGCATATACACACACACACTTACACATAGACTGAGTGAGTCTATTGCATGTATTGGTTGTATCGCCGGTGCAATAGTTAGTGAACAAAGACAACTATAGACAACTTGTTTCGTCAAAACGCTATTCTGTTTCATCAAAATATTATCTCAAAAACAATTAATTGCAATTTTATTAGTGATTAACTCTTTTAAATAGGGATCCATTCAATCCATATAAGCAACTAATAAATGAGGTATGTTTTTAATGAGTATTTAATTTAATTCAAGTGAAAGTAATGCCATTTACATAAGATTTAAATAAATAATATGAGCGCGAGTTATAGTTAAAGCTATTGCTATATCAATGTTTTGCTACCGATCAGGCATTCATTCAATAGTGAGTGCATTCGTCTCTATCTCTCTTTCCCTAATTTGAAGCATTCATTCCTCAGTCATTCCTTACGCTATTGTTTGCGTCATTTTTCGTATAATTTGACTCAATTTGGACTCAATTTTGATCACAATTAGTATTATTGCAAACTTTGAGAACTTGTAATTTGACAGTTAATAGTGATGTAAACACAACCATGTGTTCTGTCAAACTATCCCAAATGTTGTGGTCATTCATTCTTTATCATATCTTATGTTAAATGCAAATTATTATCAATATTTGTCATAAATGCAATCATGTGTTTATATATTGATTGAGTTGTAGTTTTCATTATTTAATAATCCGACATATTTTTGCTCTCATTTATACGTTTTTGTGATCAAAGCCTAATTCAAAGCATTGAATCGTTGAATGACTGACTCTGACTGACTCTATGCCTGACTCTATGCTTCACTCTATGCCAAACCATTATTACAAACCTTTATTCATACACTACCAGACTTTTAATCGTTTCGTTTTAAGGCAAGTCTTTTCTAAATTTTAATATAATTCAATTATTTAACTAATTATTAATTAATATTTAATATATACTTAACTTTATGTTTAATTCGATTTGATAAGCAATGTATCATTTGATATCAATTTATAAATTAATTGTTGAGTATTTTTTTTATTGATATTAATGACCAATAATTGATTGGCTAATTATAATTAATTTTAAGCTAAATATAAGATATAGTATTAATATTTAATTTATATGGTATGTTTAGTGTTATTGTTTTTTTCCTCATTAAATGCATTAATAATAACTACGTTTTATTTAATACATAAATTCATTTTATGCAATGATTTATTCATAAAACAAATTAAATCAATGAACATATTTAATGATAGATTTATTGGATTTGATTAATTGAATTAACAATAATAGAAATTAAGGTTTATAATGAAAATTTGAATGAGATTAAGATAACCGATAAAGATTAAGCGATAAATAAGATCTAAGACTGAATTGATTATCTTATTATCTATAAGAATGATAATAAAACTATAAGATGGTGTCTCTAAAGCATAAAGTTATAGTGATATTTAGTATAATATAATATATATATAGAGAATTATAGTAATGAGAAAAAAAAACTTGTTATGCGCTAAAACGTTAGCTAAAATGTTAGCTGAAATGTTAGCTAAAATGTTAGCTAAAATGAATGGTTGCCTTTTTTTGAAGAAGGAAGTTATGACAGAGCACTGCACTGTCTCTAAAACTAAACTTATAAAAAAGCAGTGCAAAAATGATGGCTCTGTTTTGCTAAGAAAAGAGGTGCTCTCCTCTCATTTCTCTTTCTCTGGTTGTAGTTTTGCAGCAAAAGACTTGTTGTATTATTTAGAAAGATATAGTTTTAGTAGTAATACTACGAAAATCAATATTACTGTAATACTTGGCTAATATAATATATATATATATATTATATATTAGAGATTCTGCGCTTTTACTTATTATCATTTCAGTAGCGAATAAACTTATAAAAATCTAATACTAATAATGTTAAACATATATTTCACTATCACATATCTAACTAAAATGCAATACTTCTTTAGATCAGTTCCAAAATAGTTCTCAATCCCAGACATCATAAGCTATGTAGAGCTGGAATTTGTGTTGAAATGCTATCCAATGATCTATTGCTATCCAATATTGCATTCGTCTTACTTTTATGAAACGAATAATTAAATTATTGTTTACTTAATGGCTATAATAGAAGGTCATTATTTTAATTTTGATACCCTTTACATGAATATTGAAAAAGGAGTTGTTTAATGGTGTGATTTTGAGTTTTGCAAACATCTAAGCTTTTGTGTCTATTATTGATTACCAGTTTGTTTTCAAAGAAACACATATTCAATACCATTATATTTGTAATGATTTGATTCACTTATTAACAGACCTTTAAACTAACTTTGGGCTAAATTATCAGAATTGTCTTTTGTCACCAATTGATTGCTTTGATCCGAGTGTATGATTGATTGCCTGCAATCTTAATCATTGATGATATAATGTAATTAAATTTCGAATAATAAGCAATGATGTACAACAGATCGCCTCAAACATGAGTTTATGGTCACCGGTGGATCTGGTTTCTGGTGGCACCGGAACGAGAAATGCCAATATAGCCAATAATTCTATCAATTCTTCACATTTTAGAAGTGAGTCGTGAATGAATGCCTGTTTTCTTTTTGTCACTTTCATGATGTCATTTACCTGTTTGTGTATTTGTTAATGAAAACCATAGTTGTTGAGGAAGTTTTAGGCCAATTATATTCCAACCCAACTTCAGCGTCTCGTTTGTCATCTGCCATTAGTTCAATTGGTTTAGAAGGCAAGACATATGTTTGATTTAATTCTAATTTCATTTCATTTGATTGCATTTGATTTTTGGTTCACATTTTCCCAACTCATTCACACACAATTGCATTATATTATTTACATATTATTTCAAATACGCATTAATTATAACATTAATTATAGCATTAGTTATGGCATGAATTTATATCAATTTAATGTTTTGTTTGAATTACTATAGGATTCGTTGAATAAGAATATACTATAAATTGATTCATTTTCTAACTTAACCTGAGATAGTAATTGCTTTTCACAATAGGTGCCAAACGTGAAGATAAACGTGAATCTTCTGCACATAATTTTACAAGTAGTTTATTATATGATCATTTGCTTCGTAGAAGTTCTTCCAAATCCAGTGATAACAGCAATGCTATCACTAAAAACGTGAATTCACCCATAAATTGGTAATATTATATTAATGGCCATTCGCACTGCATTTTAATAGTTTTTAATATTATATTCTATTCATTTTACCAGTTTTGTGATGTCAAACAATGATACTTCTTCTACAATAACAAATTTGCGTAAGTTTTCGCATAAATTACAGTCAACCCCGTTTATAACGAACGAGTATATAACGAACACCCACTTATAACGAGCTACATCTTATGTACCAATTCCTTAGATTTCTTTAAAAAGTGGTCACTTATAACGAGCACTTTCTGCTGCACCGACTTGTGAGTTATAAACGGGTTCGACTGTATATGCTTTTATTTGTTTTTTGTAAAATAAATACTAAACAATATTAATAATACTGTACGTAAATTAGAATAATTAAATATCACTATTTTATGAAATTATTTACATCGATTACCGATTAATACATTATTTAATGCTTTACTTTAATGATGACTTATTAATGACTTAAAGATTTGAATGTAAAATAAGTTAACAATTTTGTAACATTTAAAGGAAATGGTAAAAGACCAGCAATAAAAGGTTTGATAGATATAAACGAATTGTCCCGTGAAATAAATTGCTCGCAATCGCTTCAATCAGTTTCATCGGCAGCACAACAAGCATTACCTCTCGTCAAACCTAAAGCAAGTGATGAAGTCAGTGAAAATTGTGATAAGGATTATAAGAGTATTAATAAATATACAATGAGTAACAATGAAGACGATGACTCTGTTATGCCATTGAATTTGTGCGTTAAAAAGTCGAGGAATGATTCAGAAGCAAGTTTTAATGTTAATAAAAATAAGATATTTCCCAAATCAAGTCCAACTCTTAATAATGTAATCACAACAATAAATACGCCTCAATATAATCCACTGTCACAACAATCTCGTAAACGCGGTCGAAAACCTAAATCATTATTAGCGACAACTAGTAATCTAATAGTTCCCTCCACTGCGACCACTCTTAATAACTTGATAGACAATAAACCGAGAAAGAGAGGCAGACCTCCAACTCTGTCACCACCTCTTTGTTCACTTCAATCTCAACAGCCATTGGCAGCTCATTCATCCAATTTAAGTAAGGCCTTGTCCTCGTCGGGTGCCTTTCAACATCATTTTCCATATGCAGTCTTGAATACTCCTCTACAGCCCGGATGGCCGTCACTCAGTTCTACCGGACAATTGATATTTCCCGATAAGTTGAATGGAAGTGAAGCTCGTCATGAGATTAATAACTATAAACTCAACAAAAACAGTGCAAATGAGCCAAATATTTCTGAAAGCAGTGATAACATCGACTCATTGGCCAGTGATTCAGAATCTAATGAAGACGAGTCCGACTCAGACACGGGCTCTCAAACTAGTGGTAATAAGACTTCAGATTCACACGACAGGAGGTCTTTCGGACAAAAGCCACTGCCCGATGAAAATGAGATTAGAATACCTTTACAACACGGGTTTGTATTTCTATTTGATTCATGTTTTGTAAATCTGAGAATATTTCTAATTTACCAAATATTTTATAGTTGGAAACGACAAACAAAAATATTAAGTTTTAGCAAATCCGGTGTTAAGGGAGAAGTAGTTTATTATACTCCATGCGGTAAAAAACTCAAGAGTTATCCCGAAGTGATAAGAGTGAGTTTCTATTCATATTTTAATTGCAATATTAAAATTTTAATGAAATGTTTTTTCTTTAGTATCTTTCGAAAAATGGTATCACAAATGTTTCAAAAGACAATTTTAGTTTTAGTTCTAAACCTATTGTCGGAGATTTCTTACAAAGGGTTCATGAGTTCGGAAATGAAGTGAGTTTTGGGAATCATTGCTTTAGATTAATTAGTTTTACAAAAAATGCTTTAATTAGTTTTATAAAAAATGTTTTAATTTAATAATACATTATATTAGGTATTATTGGGCGAACGTGAACTAAGAGCACAAATAGAAGCCTTTAAGAAGGCCAGACTCGGACATTCAGCAGCTTTGAGTTTAGACAAAAAGCGTAAAGTAAAGGATGGCTTACTTATTACTGAAGAACTTCAACAAAAAGATACTCAATTGAGAAATTTGATCGAAAGAACGAGAGCTGTTATACCCAGAGATGCAAAGCGTCTCAAATTGGAGGAAATGAAGAAATTAAGAGACAATGAAACCAATCATAAAGAACAAGAAAGAGTTGATAAAATCGAATTAATGCGTTTGGAAAAAGTAGCTAAAGCTCAACAAATTGAAGAGGTGTTACATCCATTCTTTATATATTTTAATAGAATATTATAAAATAAATTTATTAATAAATAATTCATTTTTATTTCATTAAAGGCTCGAAGAAAGAGAAGAGAAGAATTGGAAAGACAAAGACAAGAAGAAATGGTCAGAAAAGTTCAGGTGAGAGAAATCGGACTTTTTATGTTTTAATCAAATCTCTTTTTCAATCATTACTTACAGGAAAGGGAAATAAAGAGACAACAGTTGGAAATAATGCGCGAACAAGAAATGCAAAGACGACGAGAATTATTAATAATGGCTGATCTGGAGAGAGAACGCAGACGACAACATATGATGTTAGTTCGGGCTCTGGAGGCGCATAAAAAGCAGGAGGAGAAGGAACGCAAGAAAGAGGAGATCTTGGCCGAGAAGAGAGCCATTCAGGAGAGGAAAATGCAGAAGAAGAGACTCGAAATTGAATTATTAAAAGAACTAAAGAAACCCGTCGATGACATGATATTGAAAGATCTGCAACCATTGCCTACACTCAATCGTATTCCCGGATTAAAACTTCCCGGAAAAGCATTTTCTGACACTTTAATGGTCTTTGAATTTCTGCACAATTTTGGCGAAACTTTAGGTTTCGATATGGAAAGTCTTCCGACACTCAATACTCTGACAATGGCTTTGCTTAACGCCGATGAAAGCGCTGAAGAAGAATTATTATCTATTGTTCATCATCTTCTGGTTTGTGCCATTGAAGATCCCGGAATCCCAACCAACATCACTACAGTTATGGGTCAAAAGCTGAAGGACGCGCCCATAACTAATTACAACATCACTGAAATTCTTAGGTTATATTTCCAGGCATTCGATTATAATATTAGAGATGACGCCAAAGAGCATAGAATCGAAAGTCGAATGGTTGAACTTCTAGACAATGCGATTCCTTTTCTTTCTTTGAACGCTAATCAAAAGTCTGAAATACTCGCGTTTTTATGCAATGAACTGCTCTGTAATCAATCGATTGTCAAACAAATCGATGATAATATCGAAACCGTCGCAAATATAAGACGAGACAAATGGGTTCACGAGAACGAACTCAGAAAATGGAAAAATGTTAAACTCAAACGTGAAAAGAAGACTAACGAACAACTCTCTGATGACAAAAAGAATGAGTTGGAAACAGCTGACGATGAGAGTGGAGACAGCGATGCAGAGGAGGCTCAGAACGGATCCATCACTACTACCAATAATGACTCAGAAGACGAACCCGGACTTAGTAATGAAGAAATTGATAAAAAGATTGATAAACTGAATAAACAATGCAATCAAATGAATAATAAATTAAATAAAGCAACCAATATGTATAGAGTGACTTCTCTCGGTCAGGACAGGTATAGGAGAAGATATTGGGTTTTGCCAAATGCGGGCGGAGTTTTTGTTGAAGGACTCGAGTCTGGAGAAGCCGAAGAATTAGCTAACAATATATGGGATGAAACCAAAGATAATGAAATATTAGAAAATACTGTTAAAACAGATGAAATACTCACTCAAAAAGATGAAGAAAATGTTGGCAAAGATGAAAATGAAACTGATATCGAATTGTCTAAGAATTGTTCAGTACAACCAAATGAAGAGATAATTGAAGATAAAGAAGACAACGATATAAAGCCAAGTAATATAACTGAAAACGAAGAACTAGACGAAGTCAAGTCTGAACTCAATAAATGTGAAAATCCTGAAGATATGAAGATCACAAAGATTGGCTCAAAAGATGGCTTAAAGATTGGCTCAAAAGATGACTTAAAGATTGGCTCAAAAGATGACTTAGAGAGTGATTCAGAAATTAATTCGAAAATTGCTTCAAATATTAGTTCGAAAGTTGAACCCAAAGTTGAGCCCAAAACTGATTTGGACTCAAAGCTTGATTCGAAAATTAACTCCAAGTTTGAATTGAAAACTGAATCAAAGGTTGATCCAAAGAAACAAAAAAATTCAGATAACGTCCAATCAGACCTGCAATCTTCACTCCCAAATGATTCGCAATGGATGTCTCCTTTCTTCGCATCAATGTTGGGCTCTTTGATGCTTAACGACAACGGAAACGGTTCTTCAAGCAATGGACTGCCCAACTCTCAACTGCCGCTTTCATTTCCATTGGGTTTAGACTTAGCTAATAATCATTTGAGTGGATCAGTCTCTAAACCAAATGAGTCACACAAAACATGGTTTAGTGTATTGCCTCGAATGCCTTGTGATAATGAAACCATTTCTGAATCATCTAAATTAGATTCCGTCAAAGTCGAAGACTCGACTCATTCAAAACAGAATAAATTAATAAACAAATCAAACGAATCAAGTGTTTCATCCCAACAAAAGCTATTACAACAGTCGCCACTCTCGTCATTAATGAATGGCTTGCCATCTAATCTCTTTATGCAAGCATTCCTTTATCCCCATATATTGAGCTCACTATTCAATCAGCACAGCTTAGGTGGCGGTCCCTGTCCTCCAGACACGTCTCCGTTTTCATTTGGCTCTTCGTCTGCGACCACTAGTAAAGTGACCTCTAATGCGAAATTAAACTCAACACAAAATACTGAGACAACTAATTCTGATTTGAACGACTCGTCCACAAAACAAACACCAAATACAACCCTAAACTCTGAAAGCATTGCCGACTGTGAGGTTGACATTTGCCCTTCTCTTCAAAAACGAATTGCACAACAAAAAGAACAACAGTTCGATCGACAACAAAAGATTCCGATGGAGTACCAACTCGGGTGGTGGCGGATCACTGACTCGTCACAGCTCAAGATAATGATAGAGGTATTGCACGGCAGAGGAGTTCGTGAAAGACAATTGCAAAAGCATTTAATGAAGTATTTAACTTATGCCTCACAATCTTGTAAATCAAATGTGGCTGAACTCGAAATAACAGATATGGACAGACATATTGCCCAAAACTGTGCATTCGGTGCTCCCAAAGACGGCAAATGTCCTCACGATATGTGTTCAGAAAGTGAATGGTGTAAAGAAGTTGCTCTTCGTTTTGATATTGCAGTTTTGGAGCAAATCGAAGCACTTGAAGAGAAAATCGCGACTTCAAGTATGCAAATCAGACAATGGAAACCTATGCCTAGAATTTCTTGCAACGAAAGTATGAGATTTAGTGCGGCCGCGAGTTTTGTTGAACGGAATAAACAATTATCAGAGAATAGGCCCAACAATTCAGCTGATGATAATCTTAATGATGTACATAATTCTGATGGTGATAGTAATTCTTCTTTAATTATTAATGAATCTCAATGTCAATCTTCTAATGACGTGAAATCCGGTGAAATAAATCCTGTATCAGTAGGGCGTGAGAGGCTTCTCGCGCTCGAAGCTGTGATAGAAAGGCGTTATCTCAAACCTCCTTTAGGTTTCAAGAGTAACACTATATTAATTTCAACGGGTGTCGAATCGGGACAAATGGATGACTTCAATGATAACGCAGCCGACGAGAACGCGACCAGTGGTCTCCTCAGATGGAGAGATGCTCTCAGAGAAGCCAAATGTAGTGCAGAGATTGCATTGTGTTTGCACTTTTTGGAGAGTTGTATTGCTTGGGATAAGTCTATAATGCGTGCTGTGAGTAATCGTTTATTGCTTTATTTCTATTTATTAGCAAATCATTTAACCCAATTTATTAGTTATTAAACAA
>JAQGAN010000242.1:0-12528 GCA_034697745.1 Nothrus palustris
TGTGTCTATTAATATATATTATCAATTAATAGTTATATAATAAATATTAGCAAATACTCAATATTTAAAACACAAATAAATATAGTCTCTAATTCGCAATTAAGACAATGCGCTCGCTCTGCAACACAGGGCACCAATTTATGAAACATCTTATATATAAAAAGCACTATAATTAATATAATATGAATTAAAGCTCAAATAATAGGTTAGTAATTTAGATAACATTTTGGAGTAATATTGTTTTAGAGTAATATTTTGTCTTAATTTGAGTTTTGAACCTAAAGAAATTGATTTTGCGGACGTCCACATTCACAATTTTTAGCAGATGAAGACGGGTCAAGATATAAAGGCTGGTGTATGTGGATTGCATTTTTGTCTTTTACACCTCTAATTCAATCATTCATATACTTGTAATATGTGATCGCACTTTAGTTACCACTGATAACTTATCATTGGTAACTTGCCATTGGTAACTTATCATTAGTAACTTATCATTGGTAACTTATCATTAGTAACTTATCATTGGTAACTTATCATTAATGATGGGTGTTTTAGCCAGATTTTAGTAAAGTACCTTATAAGGTAATTTCGTTTAATTTGGTAAATAGTCTTTATAAATGAACGAAGTAGTCTTTTAGACATTTCTAATGATTTGAAATCTTTGACATTTGAACAGACATTTGAAATAATCATTTCTAGTCTTTAATGATTTGAAATCTATATATTTAAGCAAATTAGAATTCATAACATAAGCATTAAATAAGTTAATTAGGAAACTGTTTTAAATTGTTAGTCAGCTTAGACAATATATTAAAAATGAATATGGTATCAAATTAAAGCTCTTAAAATTACTTTATAAACCACTTTTGTCTTATGTATATTGTTGTAGAAGGAATTAAAAGCTAAAATTATAATTTAATCTTAAAACTATAGCTATTTGGAAAAGCCTTTTCTGAGTTACCGATATATGAAGTTTCATCCCATATTAGACGTATTTAGGTCTATAATTTGTGAAAATTTGATAACACTTCATAATTCATTAAACAAATATTCTATGGATCCTAGACTTAGTTATCATGTATTTAGCAGTATTTAGGTGTACATTTTACTCTTACCCCTCAACCCTCATACCCCTCAATACCCTAATACTTGTACCCTCAAAATTATTTTAATCAATACATTTGAGTTAAATTAGACTATTTGAGGCATAATTCAGTTTTACTATTTTGTTATTTGTCTTTAAGATTATTAAATATGCAGTACTGTATTCTATTGCAATAGTCATCACAGGTCAAGATAATTTCAAGTAAAAGTGAAACCCATGAGTCTCAATAAGTTAGTTTCATTTGATTTTAATGAACTTTCAACAATTAAGTTTCATCTAATGACCTTATGATATGTTTCACGAGATTCTTATACCGACTCATTTTGGAGTTGTAACCTTCCCGTAACCCACCCGTAACCCACCCGTAACCCACCGTATGTCTAATATTAATATAGTTAAGTTTATGTCTTTAACAGATGAATTCTACAAGTAAGTTAAGTGGATGTAAGTTAGAATGATGTTACTTCAATATAACGCAACGCTCAAATGTTGCTTTTGTAAACTTCGCCCTGTGTTAAGTTCGTTTTGTTTTGTATAAATAGATAAATTCTCTAATAATTATTGAAAGTTTCGGCGAAATTTAGTTTCTTATGAAAAGTAAGTGAACTCCAAATATGATATTAGTTGACATACTATTGTAGTTAAGATATAATACCTTAACCTAATCTTAACCATGCTGCCACCCAAGTAATCCGTGATGCAGTTGGAACAATGCACAAATACATGATTACTTCTAACAAGCTTACTAAGCTTACAGTCTTGTAAGCTTACTAATGGACAATAAGCTTCAGTAAGCTATCTATAGAGTGATTTTTACAATTATCACTAAAATTTGAATGTGTTTTTCATGTGATGTGATATCACAAAACATGCTCACAATGTTTTCCCCTTTGCAGTAAGCAATGTTTGAGCCAACAGTGTGTGTATGTATACAATATCTAATGATTGAATAGCTGCGTCTGTTGGATAAAAGCTCAGTCGACTCTAGGGATTACTTGATGCGACACATTGTGTGTCTCTCCCCACCCATAATATAGTAATGTATTGACTGGAGAGCGCAATACAGGCATTCGTAGTGTAGTCGCCGGTCGTGAGTGTGAATGTGTGTGAGTGTGAGTGTCCGCCCCTTAAAAGCATTGCAAACATTGATATCACAAATGGTGGACGTATTCACTCATTGAATCACAAAAAAATAATATTTAATAATAATTTCTATTTTATTTTTTTATTTGATTTCTAAATAATTAATATTTAAAACTTATTTGAGTTTTAAAAGAATTAGTTTTGTTTTGTATTTGAATTTGTTTTGAAATTAATATAAAATATTAATGAAAAATATGTGTCAATTAATAAACAAATATTGAAACAAATAATTAAATAAAATAATTAAATAAAATAATGGGTGAAAACAGTGTTCACATTAATGAAGACTTCAATTCCTTATCAAACGATGACTTAAAGCGAAGACTGGAAGAGGAGTTCCACTTCGAATGCGGACCAATCACTTCATCTACGCGTAGAGTCTATGAGAAGAAGTTATTGAAATTGATTAATGAGAAGTACGAAGACATGAATGGAACTAATCATCAAAACAATGGCAATACTGACAACGAGTCCAATGCTAGCAATGAAGAGCACAACACGGCCTCCAAGTCTTCGGCAATGCGTTTGTCAACTCTTCGAACGCCTTCTCAAAGAAATTCTCCGATAAGAAGAAAATTAGACGAAGAGTTTGGCTCCACTTCTGCGAAGACGTCAACGCCCAAGACGTCGACGAAGACTAGTAGACGACAGTCGTCTCAACCCATGTCAGCCATGAAGAAGACGACCGCAACTCCCAAATCGGTTCGCAAATCAGTGGCCGTAATAAATAGTCAAACGATGTCTTCGTTGACAAACTATTCTTCGGAAAGCTCTGAAAACGACGACATGAATGACGAGGAGTTGTCAAAGACTCGAAAATCTCCGCGAAAGAAGTCGAGTCCTGCTGTGCGAGTCCTTCCCGAACAGCTGAAGTCATCACAAAGAGTGCCTTTTGCGCGACCATATCCTCCGCCACCACTCATGTCGACCACCAATGCGTCGAAACTGACGGCATTCTCAGCGCTGACACGACCGCCACTCAGACGCGTAGGTCTGGTCTCATCGCAACCGACGGCAAAACTGGCCAATTATAGTGATAGTGAAGCGGAGACAGAACAAGAGCAGAACTCGAGTATTCGGGAACGGCTTTTGCGTCACAGACCAGGACTTAACATAAGTTCGATCACAAGTACATCAAAACCTTCTCAGTCGACAACAGCCATAGGCTTTGAAGATTCAAACAATTTTTCCTCGACGTCTAATTTTATATCATTTGCAATTCTAGTACTCGTTGTTCTGTTTTTTGTCTTTATTTTCTCGTTTTATTTCTACTCAAGAATTAGTTCTTCACCGAAAACAACACTAGACTTAACTAACTTTCACTTTATTGATGAAGAATTGGTGGCTCCTCTTTGTCCGAATGGCATCGCTCATGAGAATCAATTGTTTGGTGATAGTGAACAATGCCTTAAGTATAAGTCGGATATTATGCCCGCTTTGACTATTGTTAAGGAAATTAAAACTTTTATTGAAAAAACACAACTCACATATTATTGTGGTTCTTATGATAAGAAATCATCAATTATTGATCCAAAATCTTTTCATATTAAAGACTTGAAGAATGCAATAGAAAAGAAGATTGAGATCATTAAGACTAACAGAGAGGGTGTCATCGCTTCAGAAGGAGACAAACTGGTCTATAATCGAGATTTCATGAATGCGCTCACTTTGATTCAATTGAACCCTAACTGGCAATTGCATTGCGAATTGGATTCATTGCGAGAAATATCAAAGATTGTCATCAAAGATGACTACCCGTTAAACCTGCCCTTTGGTTGCTATGTATTACTCGTATTGAAGATAAATTCTTGGAAAATATTTTTAGCATTTATTACGATATTTATAGGCTTTTCAAGCATTTTATACCTAAAACATACTAAAAAAGTGAGAACTGAAGAACAGGACTTAGTATATGATTTGGTAGAGAAGTCGCTGGAATTACTTCAATCGCCAGACAATCCACAATCAATGCCTGTTCTGCACATTCGCGACACTCTTCTCTCTCCAGCAGAAAGAAAGTCAGCCAAATATATACGAATTTGGAATAAAGCCGTCAAACATATTGAGTCCACTGAATCGCGAGTCAAAGTAGAGGTGGAGATCATTGATGGCGAGGACTTCAAGGCTTGGAAATGGATTGGAGTGAACGCTGGCCTTTGTGACGCTCAGGGAAACACTTCACCCATCATCAGAACGGGTGGTATTGAATGGCAGGGACAGGCATTCACGGCTGACAATGTCAACCCTCAAACGCAAGCCAACAATGGAGGTCTCCCTCCAAACACTGCTTTTGAAGCGCCGACAGTATTCCTAAAGATTAGAAATATGTTCGATAAAGAAACACAACTTTCAGAGCCGTCTAAATGGAAGTCTTCTATTCGCAGCGCAATTCTGCAGAAGACGGCAGCGCTCAAGACCGAGAAGAATAAACACGGAATCGTTCACATGGAAATTGAAGACAATTCTGAAGAAGGACTCGTTTATTTGAAATGCGACTCAACTAAATCAGCGACCGATGCATACAATGCACTTCACGGCTGGTGGTGTGAGAAGAAGTTGGTTAGTGTCCGCTTTCTCAAAGCTGAACGTTATTACCATCGATTTCCTGAAGCCATCTCTTATACAACTCCACTCACGTCATAGAAGTTTCACGCTTTTACTAACATTATTATACTTTTAATGATAATTAATGATTGTTTGATGAAATGCCGCTTTTCTTTTGTTCTCTCAATTGTTAAATTTATTCATCATTTGTAATATTCATGCGTTTAATGATTTTAAATTTCATTCATTTTGTTTAATATTTTGAGTGCATTTTTCAGTTCAAATATATTTCTCTCTATTCTTAACAATTTTAAATATAATTCAATTTATTCAATATTATAATTGGTATAAATACCGAAATTTATTTCTTTGAGGGATTTGTTGAACAGAATATCTTATCTGTATATCAGTTGTAGAACTACTTTATATTACTTGAAAATCACATAATTCTGAATATAATAGATATTAAAGAAATTATATAAAATAAAAAGTTTATATCAATGAGTGATTTACAATTTTCTATTTTTAATTAATTGATTCAATCCTTATTCAAAAGTTAGCAATTCATGAGCTGAGGCTCTAATAATCAGAAAAGCGTAACTGAAAACGTAGTGATTATATGACATGAATTACCTGTAAATATTGATATAATTTGTTTTATGCATGTCTTGTTCTCATTAGAATTAATATATTATAACAATGATTGTGAACTTGGCTTCAAATAAGTACTAATGATGTGTTAGCACTACTTAAGTGATGTTTAGGCTAATGATTCGCATAATCATTGAATGAAAGCATCTTTACTTTGCAACTCCTTTTTAATTACTTAATTACTGCTCTAGTAATTCACAATTATTTGAAAAAAGATGTATTTCTTAAGATGTATTTCTTATAAAGAAAAGATGTATTTCTTATATAAAGATTAGTTGGCATAGACTCTATGCCATAGAGTATAACTCACTGACTGACAAGTTATAAAATCGCAATTACTTATCGCTTTATAAGAGAATAATATAAAATATTGATAAGTGATTACGTGAAATGAAAATCTCCTTAAATGGATTAAATCCATTGTTTTGGTATCTCATTGTATTGTCGATTCATTGTTCTCAATCAATAATAATAGTTATTTGAGGTAAAAAAAGTTATCCTAACTTCCTATCTAACTCTTCAAATATAAGTTGAAACTTATCAAAACTTCTTAGAAGTTACCATTTTTTAAAGCATCTCTTTTTATAAGAGGAAGCATTAAGTTATAACCAATAAGTCGTGTAATTAATTCTAAATAACAATTAATATTAGTTCATATAAGTTATATTAATATTTTTCACAATTAAGATATTCTTTATTCAATACTTTAATCAAATAAAGTTTGAGTGAATGTTATGTGAAGTCAAATGAAGTCAAATGAAGTCAAAGTACTTATTATCAAAATTTTGAAAAAATAGATTTAAAAAATAGTTTGTAAGACAATAATTATTACTTCTTAAGAAAATAGAAAAATAATTTATACAAAAAATAGATTGAATTGAAAAATATTAATGACTATACGATGGTATAATATACGATACGATTGATATTGTATAGTAATATGAGATTTGAATGAATTGTTTTTGAACAAATGTCTAACAGATGTCAGTCTTAGAAAATAAGGTAAACATTGAATTGAATGTCAAAATCTCTACTTCTGTTAAATGTCTGTTTCTCTACTTGTGTTACAATAATAAGAAAATTGTGTTCAATATTTGATTTAATCTATTTATACCCACTGTATATCCAAAAATGTATTTTCATTTAAAGCAAAATTCAACGAAACATATGTTTTATGTAAATAAAGTGTTAAATTTGATTAAAAGCTCACAAAAATGATTATCTGATCACAAATTGATGTGAGAGAAGAACTCATAAGACTGTTTCAATGGCAACAATGGCTTCAATTCAGCCGTAAGTCTATTCGCATTATTTTCTAATCATTTAAAGAAAGGGTTCTCAGCATTTCTTTTCACAATTCATTCAATTTAAGAAAATGAATACAAATTAATTAAAGTAATTAATTAATTATTTTATTCATAGAAATTAATTATTTAAATAATTTGTTGTTTTGTTAATAATAAGCAAATGACAAAAACAGCCATATTTACGATCTCTAAATGAGCTCATATTCATATTCATAATAAGTTTAATAGTTATTAACTTATTTCAGATCACGATTTTCTTTGGATTGAATTTAATTTTAATCTAAAAACTCTGTCAATATTTATAACCCATTTTTTGATCACTAAAAAAGTTATGATATATTTCGTTACAATTTATTATAAGTCAATGAACTTATCGATAGATTTGATTTTACAAAACTTTTTTGTTGCTGAAGACCTATAAATATATGTCAAAACAATTATTAGATGTTTCTCATCATTATCTAAACTAATAATTATTTAAAACAATCTCTGGAATGGAGTCATTCTCTCAGTTATGCCATAGTTATGAAGCGTTTAATATTATATAATATGTTATGCTTTTCAAGAAAGCTATAGAAAAATTAATTTTCAAAATAATTACAACATTTATTCAATTTTTCGTTAAACAAATTAAATGTTTTTCAAAGTTAAGTTAAGTATAAATAACTAAAATTTTAATAATTGTAATGATTAACTATAGCTTAATTAAATATAGTTTACGATATATTTTGAATGTGTTTTTTATTTAACAAATTAAATGTTTTTCAAACTTAAAAGTTAAGTATAAATAACTAAAATCTGAATAATTGTAATCTATTATACTATAGTTTAATTAAATATAGTTTAGAATATATTTTGAATGTGTTTTAACCCCAATTAGTTTTATTGTGGAAAGAGTTGACTAAGAATTAGTTTTTTTTCCTTAGAATATATTTTTTGTTAGCTCTGAAACATAGGATAGAAATAGATTTCTAACTCTCAAAAACTCAATTATAGTCTCATTATTTATTTGAACTCAAACTTTAAATTTAATTCTTATAGATTTAAATCAAAACGACTACCCATTCATTCAAATTCAACGAAAAAGTGGCCAAAACTTTTCACTTAATATAGAGTTCAATTGGAAATAAATGATAAGTTTTGGATGAATTGTTTAATTAATTAGAAATTGTTTGTTAAGTGTTATTGCGTTTCTGTTACGTTACGATCACTTATAATCGGTATGAATAAGAGATAAAATATTACTAAACGCTTATGTCAGCGCATTTTTATTGTTAACATTCATAATATTAAAATGTGATAACTATTATTATAATTTGATATTATTATTGCTTATTAACAGTTAAATAGTGACAGAAAAGCGTTTTTATGCTATAAATGTGTTAATTAATGGCAATGTCTGAATCAGCGAAAATATTTGAGTTCTGTCGTATTGCAAGTAATAGTGATAAAGTTGGAAATGTTTGCATTGAGGCCATTGGCGATCAGTCTAATCATGAAATAGGAGTCACTCTTATAAAGACAGAACCAGATGTTGCCAATTGTGAAGTTGACTCTAAGATAAACGATGACAATAGTGAGTCTGAGCAGCAGTTTGTCAGATGTGGTACGACTGACGTGAATGGCATGCGTGCCATCGATAGAGAGAACGCAGATGTTTGCGATCACACCTCAGATCAGAGTCAAGACGACGACACTGAGGATGGGGTCGACGATATGCCTGAAGACGTGCCATCACAGGGAGCTCTCTCGCACAGCATCACTACCAGTACACACATCACTACCAATGGTCCCAATGGTCCTCATCCGGACCCTAATAAAGAGACGCTTATTATTGAAACTGTTGTCAAATCAGATTCGAATGGAGCGACTCTTATTACTGAATCGACTGTTAACACGACTACCAATTCGTCGGACAACTCACTCAACCAAAGTATAAATGAAAGTACAAGTGAACCAACGCTTGAAAACCAGACTAAAAATTTAAACAGTAATTCACAAGACATGACAACTCGACCGAAACAATTGAAATCTCTGCTAAAGAAGAGTTTGAAAGATTCATTAAAATCAAACTCTAAGAGAAAAGTGAGATTTAGTGAAACAATGCAAGTATTCTGTGATGATTGGCCTCAGAATTTGATGCCACAAATAATAGCTTTGAAATCTCCCACCGATTTTAATCTCGTTGAAGTTCAGGGATATATGTTTGAGCCGCCGGTCGAATATCAAGACTTTCTACCTTTTGAACCGCCACCAGATTATCGTGACTTAATTGCCAGTTCATTAGGTGCTTATGATAACGATCTGAGTATTAATTATATCGATGATGAAGACGGGGACAACACTCTTCTCACTAATGATACCAATAGTGATCAAACTTTTATTAACGATTATAGTTCTAAATGGGAATCAATGATATTCAACAATAATGAGTCACTAGAAGAAGAACAGATCATTGGTCTTCTCAAAGAAGACGCTTTATTGCAAGCAATTGGTAGTCATATTAGTTTACCTGAAGAACAGCTCTGTCAGGAAGACTTTCCCATTCATTTTCATAATAAGGAGAACTTGAAATCGAACGACAGTGTCGTGAAGTTAGCAGACAGTGAATTAAGTGACATCGCTTCCGAAGATGGCAATGACTCTAGTCCTACAGGATCTCTACAAGACATTGCTAGTGATTCAAGTATCACATCTCAAGACACTATCATATTAATGACCAACGATAACAATGACGTCAATGACATCAATGACATCAATGATAATGATTTCAATAACGATAATTGCAATAATTCTAACGAAACGCCATCTCTTAATAAAGAAGAATCACTTAATGAATCAAATGATCCGATAAAAAGTGACTCTCCATTGAAAGGTTCGGATGAAGTTCTCACTAATGATAGGCTAACAAAAGATGATTCAGAAGAAAATGGTTTAAAGAATAGAATCAATGATGAAGTGAATGACTCGTTTAATTCTTTTGAATCGAATGGGGTTAATGTTGAGACTGAAAGGCCTGATGCGGTCGACACCAAAGCAGATGTTACTCGAGTTGATGGACAAGTTATACAAACCAGTAGTGATTATGAGAACTCTCAAAGTGATGACAACGATCTGTCAGAGCGTGAACTCAATAATGATAAAAAAGGTTTTCACATATTCACCAGTGAAGAGATCAGTGAAGAGACCAGTGCTATGCAAACCAATCACACCAACACTTTTAAACGTAATTTAATGTTTTACGAGAATATGCTTTCAGACAATAAGAAATCTGAAACTAATATCAAATTAAACAAACCTATCAAACAGAGCCATACAGTTAATCATTTAATTATACCAAATAATAGCCATTTTCCTATATTTACGTCAACAATAAATAGTGAAAAGTGTATTGAAAGTGTAGAAAATAAAGATCATTTGGAAGATAGAGTTAAACCCATTGATAACAACTATAGACCTATGAATATAAGTAGTCAATCGACTACACAATCGCTTGAAACGAGACCACCGACAAAACCAAATGAGTCTTTGAAGCCATCGAATGAGTGGTCGACCGACGAGTTCATAATCGAATATACCTCAGAGCCAAGAGCTTTAGTCCCTTCAAAAAGAACTGCTTCCTTGTCATCGTTCACGAGCGCACAGTTAGTGCCCAATCAACAAATGAATGTTAGATCTAATAATAGCAATAATAATAGTAATATTGATTATTTGTCTCTTAATCGAAACGGTGATACTCAACAACAGTGGAAGTTATATAATGTCAATAATAGTCAACAACAAGTTAGATATCAATACCAACCAAATCAAAGACCTGTATCTCCTAACCTGAGACACGTTTCCCCAAACGCTAGACCTCTGTCCCCTCAACAGCTTTATTATCAAAATAGACCGCTTTATAATCCTCGTTATCCGCCATCAATGCAAATGCAAGTGATGTACAATCGCTTACCTCCGCCTCAAGTCATTCAGCAAAGAGTGACCGCTAGATTTCCGACATCGGGTCAGACAATGCCTGCGCCTCCCAAACAGCCCCCTCCCTATCACTATCACATTCAACAGCATAATAATGAATTTCCACATCCGAGCGAAATAAGACGTCGCGATGGTCTCAACGCATATCCACATGTATTACAGCAAACACCACAAGCAGGGGCTCTACCCGTGCCTCCAATACATCACAACCAACACAACACACAAACTCTTTCAAAAGACGAATTGGAACAGTTTGTGCAAAATGACATTCAAAGGACAGAACGCATTAAAAAAAGGTATTCACTAACAGAAGAAGATGACCCCTCATTCGGGTTCGCTCGCAGACCATCAGTTCGTGGAATTAGACCTAAATATGGATCGACTAATGAAATACTTAAACAAATGCAATCACAAACTGGCAATTCTATTGTTTCTTCTCAAAGGACTGGTAATCACGTTTCATGGCCTCAGACGACGAGCAATAATACTAATCATAATAGTAATGATCATCAGTTATCAACTCAAACACACAATCAGTCTTTCCAAAAGAAACCACATTTAGTGCAGATTAGAGTTAGTCAACAACAAAAGCCTATACCAGTAAAACACATGAATGAACTCCAAAATCATGACCTCTCACAAGCATCACAACCATCGCAATCATCACAAGCACAGTCACAACCACAACAACAACAACATTCTCGAACTCTTCCGCGTCCGTCTTCACTGATATCTCAATCGCAGATGAAAACAATGAGGAGTGAAGACGGACTAGTGATACAAATGTTTTCCAATAGTAATAACACATTTAAGAAACAAATGCAACGCCAACTCGAACAACAATTGCAACCAAAGTTGCAGAAGAAAATGACTTCCATGTCTTCAATTAGTGTAAAGCCAGTGATGTCTTCCAATGATGAAAGAGGAGCACCAGAAGGTGCCAGTTCTTCACCTAAGCATTCGTCTGATTTGTTATTTGCAAAGAATGTGAGCATAACTGCTAATAATGTGAAATCTGGTGAACTAAATGCTAATAAACTGGTAACCAATAAACCAACTGATGATACAAAAAAGCTAGTCATTGCTGAAGGAACAAACACTACTAACACTACAAACACTACTAACACTTTTAATACTAATAAATTATCTCAAGATAACGAAGGAGTCATTTACTACTCGATGAATGTTTGATGACATCAGGCTTTCGAAAGATATGAATAAAATCATTTATATTTAATTGTATTATAATTTAACGCTTTAAATAAGTAAATTGTTATAAATATTATGTATTATATTATATTATACGTTAAAACCAGTGTATCATCAATTGCTTGCTTTTGCCAAATGTGTGCTCACTCTTTAATTGTTTCAATAATTAACAAAAATAGTTTGTTTAGACTTTAATTTAGTTGAAAATCAATTATTTAGAAATTGCTATAAAATTACTATTCATTACTGACAACTAAATATGAATTATTTCAATATTTGTAACTAAACGCATAATATAAATGTTGTTAATGTATAAGTTTTTTAAATGAAAGCTCAAGCAAGCAATGAGAACAAGGATTGAGTCTTTGAGAACAAGGATTGAGTCTTTGAGAACAAGGACTGAGTCTTAAAGCAAAACATACTTAGCTGTAGAATAAGACAATTTATACCTCAGTATTTTAGTTGAGCAAAAATATTTCTATAAATATACATATATTATGATTTATTTGAAATGTTTGATTTATTTTGAAATTATTATTTCTATACCTTTTTATTTAGAAAGTTTTAAAATAACAATTGATTTAAAATAACTGT
>JAQGAN010000243.1:0-12525 GCA_034697745.1 Nothrus palustris
TATAAATTGAGTATATTATTTTTATTTAATCAAAATATTATTATCCAAAATATATGTATCAGAATGTGTAATAGAAAATTTTAAAAATATCATTAAATTCTTTAAAATAAAAACTATTAAATTTTTTTAGCCCCCCATGATTTTGAACCTTCCGCCGCCCTTGCACAAAAGATTAAGTCTTATCAAAGATATATACATTGAAAGTTGAGCATGGTATTTATGGCTCTTCTGTACATCTAAACCTTACATTCAAGTTCTACAAAGAAGACTCATATCTTTCATATCCACTCTTTTAAGGTTTAAAAAACTTAAGCGTTCATTAGAAAAGACATTGAATGCATACTGAACTAAATTATTGCTTAAATGTTACGCAATCAGCTAAAATACATTTCGAGTTTGAGCCAAAAATTTTAATGTATTAATATATTTAATATTTGTACACTTTTTTTTAAACAGTTTCAAAAAAGTTTATTTTTGATAGCTTTGAATTATTTAAAAGTTATGTAACATTAAAGGTAACACTAATGTAGTTAAGATAGAAAAAGTGAATCAGTTTTAATCAAAATTGGTAAAAATAATGCTTTAATATATTATCGACATTATTCTCACTATAATGCGATACTTTTGTGAAATAACTTAAGTTATAAGTTTATTACATTACAGGTTATATGAAATATAAATTGCAATAAACTTAACTTAAGTTAATTGTTGTTCGAACAATTGATCCCTTTTATGCTCGAATATGACAGCTCATAGATTTGAAGTCATAAAACACGTATTGGTATGATTGGGTTTGGAGAGGATTGGCTCCTATAATATACTATTATGTATACTATTATAGTATAATAGTTAAAGAGCGGATCGTATATTGAGTGGGAGTAAAGAAATGTGATTTGAGAGTTACGTAATTTTTAGAAAATTGTTATTCGTTTGCAATTTGCAAATTATAAAAGCATTAATGCGTCGGTCCGTGTATTTGTTAAATGAACGGCTAGAGTGCGTTCGAGTGCGTTCGCAAGTGAGTGAGTGTTAGCCATATTTGCAGACTTAGCTCATAGACTTGTTTTGCTGTGCTTTGTCTGAGTCAACACATGCCACACATCGAAACACTCGACCACAGACTTCACTTTGTACTAACACTCATTTGACTGTAGTTTTACTTGTATTCAATTAATTGTCGTCGAGTCCATCACAGGTAGGCCTAACCGAAGTGTCCCAACATGTCGTGGCAACAATACGTTGATAATCAAATTTGTGCTCAAGTCTCGTGTCGGTTAGCAGTGATTGCAGGCCTTCAAGACGGACAGGTTTGGGCCAAATTCGAAAAAGATTTGCCACAATCCGTATGTATTGCATGTCTTGCATATCATGTATTATATATTGTATTATATATTGTATTATATATTGTATTATATATTGTATTATATATTGTATTAATACTATTGATAATGATATATATGTCGGTAATGAACGTGAATGAATGCATGTATCAATTGATTCTGTGATGAATGATCCGTCTGTCCCGTCTTAGACTAATGCATAGCCCTATGAATACGTGATATTATACTACTGTATATTAGGTTTTCCCCTAATCTTATGTCACTCTTAATTATATATCAATAATGACTGCATATTCATAACTCTGACTCCCATAGAGAGTAACTCTATATGTTATATAACGCGATAGTTATATAACCAAAATATTAGGCTATTCTCAAATAGTTCTTAAACTAAAAGAAGTGCAAATTCCTCTCAAATATAGTGATAGCAAAAGACTCGG
Source organism: Nothrus palustris (assembly GCA_034697745.1). Lineage (NCBI taxonomy): Eukaryota > Metazoa > Arthropoda > Arachnida > Sarcoptiformes > Nothridae > Nothrus > Nothrus palustris. The sequence continues at coordinate 1,781 of JAQGAN010000243.1, forward strand.
TTTGTGACACATTTGGCAATGCGTTTGTTTTTGATTTTTTATTAGTTACATCACTATTGCTGTTATTTCTGTCTCCAAAGAAATGAGTCAAATGAAGTCACGATTGCTTTTTGGAGCAAATATTTCTGTTTGTTTAAAATATTCAAATTTAAACTAAAAGCTGATTAATGAGAAGTCACTACTACTGACTGGTGAGTGAAGTGACAATTGGTAGGCGTTTAACAATACTCATATTTTAATATAACTCAATCCCTTTTAAGGATTATTTAATCTATTAATATCTACGGTATTATTATCTCTAAAATTTGGTGTCATTTTTGCTTTTATTACAGCAAATGTTTTGGATTTGACTCACATTTACATAAATTAATTGACTTTTCTAAAGGCTAAAGTTATAATTTTTTATACCTTTTATCTGATATAATAATAACATTTTTATAGCATTCAAATGACACGCAATTATTTCATTGAAATAATCAGTACTTTGATTGTCATATGTATTGATATGAAGAGTTTTTGATAGTGATTAGGATATGAGTTAATTTGATATTGCAATGAGAGTAGAGTATATACATTTTCATGTTTTGCCGGTCAAGTAGGCGTTGGTCTCTTCTCTAACTCATAAGAATGCAGTATTGATATGACGTTCTTTACTTTACTTTACTTTTCACTTTCTCTACACTTGTCTAAGCATTTCTAACCATTTCTAAGCTTTATTTCTAAGCATTTTCTCTCCTCTTTTATACACATTTATGGCTCTTCTCTCATAACAGTTTCGCTCATATTTTTGGGACTTTTGAATAGACTCTCAATGAGTCATAAACTCAAATATCAGATCTAATTATAGCTAAATTAGGATATCATCTAATATTGACCACAATTTCATATCCAATTTCTACGTAAACAATGTTTTTATCAATAAAAAAAATAATTCAGCACAAACGGCATTGAATTTAATTAACTGTTATATTGAATGTCTTAAGGCCTGTGATTAAGATTATTAAAATGAATGTAACCATTTGTTGGCCTCCATGGTTACTATAAATTATGATTATTTTATGCTCCCATTGGTTACCTTAAAGTGTATTTAAGTTTATTTAAATATAAATTCATAGATGACTCAAAAGAAATGCAATTACAAACTTATATCTTATTTGTACACTCGATTACAGCTATTTTAATGACATTTAATGGCATGATTTGAGTTGAATTTAATTGAATGACTAGTTTTTAATTGTAATAACGCGACAGACAAACAATTAGATCATTCATCTGAAAGGATGTGGATATGATATGATGATGTGATGTGCGATTCTGTACTTTTCTTGACGGAAATAATGTTAAATACAGATATTGAAAGGAAATCCTCACTTATTTACTACAAAATGAATCATTTAAACATTTTATTTGGAATTGATTCATATTTCTCACTAATGAAATGTTTAATAACTTTATCTTTTTGTTAAAATGTTTATCAATAACTGATATGATTTGAATGAATTGGAAAATAATGCTGTTTTTAATGATCTTTAAAATCCCTTTAGCATTGAATTCGGAATTAGTACATTATAAATGGATTTAGTTTAAGCAGAAGATGATTAGTTATTAATATATTAATGTTTATTATGTTTGACTGATGTTTTAGGTAACACAGCAAGAGTTGAAGGCAATCGCAGATGGGATAAGAACCAATCCGAGTACTTTTCAAGAACATGGTATACATATTGGAGGCGAAAAATACTTTTGTTTAGGAGCAGAAAATAATTTAGTTCGTGGCCGTAAAGGAAGTTCTGCGCTCTGTATTGTAGCCACAAATACATGTATTTATGATTATTGCTATTATAGAGATAATTAACTTTTCAGACAGGAGTGCATGGAATTAATTCATTAATTCATTATTGATAAACTTATTAATTATTGATAAACTTGTCAGATGTTAGCAATTATTTATAACTATAGTCTATTATTACGTGTGTATAATTATAATGATAATGATGTCTTATATAAGTGTGTAATGTCTTTGTGCAGGTTTGTTAGCCGCGGCCACCACTGATGGCTTCCCTCCGGGACAACTAAATTCTGTCGTTGAAAAATTAGGAGATTATTTGCGAGCGAACAACTACTAGAAGATGAATCTTCAAATGCTTTTATCAATGTTTTCCCAATCAATGCTTATTAATCTTCATATTATTATTACTTTTAATTTTTAAAATTCTTTTCTGATGATGTATTCAATTAATAAAAATAAGTGATGCGAAGGATTAAATTTACATTAAATTTATAAATTTCTTGAAAATTATGAAATAAAAATTAGTAAAAATTTATTTTCCAGTGAATAAAAGTTTGAGTTAAATAAGTTTTTATTAGTGATTAAAATTATTTATCATTGAAAATAAATTAATAAAAGTCACCAATGTTTGAAATTTTATTTATAAGATAGGTTTTGAAAATTCAATTTTAATAATTAAAACATGACTTAAATTACATATTAATAGTTGGAGACTATTAAACAAAAACTTATTGTATATGATGTTTACTTTGAATTTAAAGCTTAAATTTGTAATTTTTTGCCATATAATTAAATTTAATGATTTTAATAAACTTACAGTAGTATTGGATTTAATAAATGGTATAACTATTGATATAAGCTATTCATACATTCATATGCATTATCGGTATATTTCGCATATAATTTGTGAATTAATGTATTGTTTGATGCGATCGAGTGTTTAGTAAAAAAATCATTGAAATTCAATACCAAATGTTTATGTATTTGAAAATTTTATAATTATTAATGCAAACAATTCCAAACAAATTATTAATAACAATAAAAATTATATTAATATTAATACAGTATAAAAGTGTATAAAAGTTTACAGAACTGACAAAACAGTAATTGAGAACTTTTTTCTAACTTTAATATAAGTTATTATAAGTTGAATAAAATGAATGCTTCGAATGTATAATAATTGGAATCAGTTTTCAATGAAGAGAAAGTCCCTCAAAAATGTCTGCTTTTTATGAGATGAATATTAATGTAAAGTCACTAACCCTGTGATGACATGTGTGTACGTGTATTACATTAAATACCTGTTAAATACATTAAATATCATTGAATTGAGAGCTCATATTCATAATTATCAATATATGGATTATATATGATATTAAAATTGATATTTTTGTATCGTTTATGCTATTAATTGGTCGCAAATCAATGCGATTAAAGGTTGCCTTCAATTGAATTCATTGAATAAATAGTTATCGTTATCGCAATCTTTGGACAATTGATGCCAAAGGAATGGAACCACAAATTGATTTGACGTCTGAAGACGTGCGCCGACTATTGGAGTTGTTTTCCATTTGTCACTACAGGACTAAAGACAACGACAAGAGAACTGATTCCATACAGAATATGTGCACTCTTTTGTTCTCTAAAGACTACCACGATTTGGGACTCATTAGTAATGAAAACGGAGAGTTAGCTACTAGTTATCCTTCAAAGATAATTATACCACAAATTATTACCGATAAGGACAACATTGCATGCGATCCAACCGATGATAGCTATGATGAAGTCGATTCTATTCATCCCATTAAACGATCAAATACTTTGACAAATGAATCCATTGATAGTTGCAGTCATGCGAGTAATGGTTCCAATGGGTTTAGACGTAGTGTTAATTATAATATTAATAGTAATAATAATAGTTGTGATGATATTAAGGATATTAAGACTAATAAACGCCTGGATGTGAACAAATTAAAAGACTTGATGAGTAGAGCACGTGTAGCCCGTTGTAGGGCCCGCTTCCCGATCCCCACCATCTTATATAACGGCAAATATGTGTGCCGTTCGGCCACTCTATCGGGAGGTCCAGAAATATATGGCAGATCCGGATTAGACTATCTTTTCAATGATTATAGGAATAACAGTGAAGTCCAAACCAATCAATTGGCACATAATGTGAGTGAAGACTTGTCACAAACGGAGTCGACGCCTCCTTCGGCCCATAGCTTGTCTTTGAACATTAGCGACACGAGTCATCTGTTCTCCAAAGTGAGAAACCAAGACATTAAACTTCTTAAATATTTGTCAGTCGGATATATATGTGATTTAATGGTTGAGAAAAAGAAAGTCAAGTTTGGAATGAATGTGACCTCATCTGAAAAGGCAGATAAGGAGAGTCGTTATAGTGATTTCAATATAATGTCTTTGCCATATCCGGGGTGTGAGTTCTTCCGAGATTATCGCGACAATGGATACTCAGCTGAAGGTCTCGTCTATGATTGGAATCAACATTTCGTGGACGCGCACCTCATTGTTCCCAATAATGATAAGATTTGTGATCAACTTAACATTGATTGGAAACATTACAGGTCTTGGGATGTCATCAAATTGACACAAAACTATTTGAAACTTCTATTACTATATTTGAAAGAATCTGATTCTTCAATTTTGATTCATTGCATCTCCGGATGGGACCGAACGCCACTCTTTATGTCATTATTACGTCTTTCTCTATGGGCTGACGGAAAAGTCCACCAAAACTTGAGTCCAACTGAAATTACGTTTTTAACTGTTTCTTATGATTGGTTTTTATTTGGGCATAACTTAAATGATAGACTCAGTAAAGGAGAAGAAATACTATTCTTTTGTTTTTATTTCCTTAAATATATTATAAGTGAAGAGTATTCTATTGATTGTCTCACAAAAAGTACTAATAAAGAGAGAAAGCAGAGTATGGACGGACTCGTCAATGGCGAAGAGGCACATCTTCTCTTAGAAGAACACAAGAAATTGTATGGCGGAAGCACTACCAGTTTGAATAGTAGTTGTAGTTCAACCAGTAATAGAAGTCATGACAACTGTCCGCCAATGTATTTCCCCATTTTTAGTAATGGAGAAGATATATTCGGCTCATTAAAGAGCGAGTCGGGCAGTAGTGGCAGTTTTGGTAAAACGCCTCCCACTCTTACCAACAGTGAAGAGGGGTCTGTCATGTTTTCCAATAATAATGGTATGCCTTCAGCTTCCGCTTTGATTAACAAATGTGATGAATCGTTCAAAAACATAACTCAAAAAGTAATTTCAAATGGTTGTAACGGTAGTCATAACTCTAAGATCACAGAACCGGTAGCTATTCCGGCTCACAAAAAGGTGGTCTCGAATGGTGATAACAGTTCGCCATCTCTGAGCAGAAGTGATAGCTGGCAACTGGTGTCGGACACGGGCAGCATTAGGGAATATTCAGTGATGTACCCCTGTTCACCACCGGACTCCTTGTCATCGCCCAAAACAAATGGCAATTCAACAGACGCTTCTAATTGTGATCGTTCGGAAGCAAAGCATAGAAATGATAAAAGTGATCCAATCAGTAATAGCAGTAGTAATGGTAATCATAATTTGCCAACAAATAAATATATAAGAAAGGAGAGACTCCAAGCCGTGAGGAGTATATTCTATAACTCATATTCCGCTGCGATTGGATTCAAATTCAAAAATGGTGCGGAAAATGCCACGAGATTATCGTCACTTATAGATCAATTTGCCGGCTCTGTTGGCATATATTCTAATCGAGTCACTGCTCCTCAATAATGATAATTCATTATTAAAAGATTATAAAAGATTTGTCAAACATATATTCATATATTAGGCTTTATTAAAACTTTCCAATGACTGTTATAGTTATTGCAACTATTGATTAGTTTGAATCACTGCCGCGTTTTTAAAACTGCCAAAATTGATATTATGTGACTTATTATAATCCGATCATTACTATTGGAATGCATTGGAATTTTATTATTGTTATTTTTTATTATATGTTATTTTTAATATACGAATACAATATTAAGAATAAATTAGTTATATTAATATTACTATCAATTGAATATCATATAAATAAATATAATGGGAAAATATATTGGAGCTTATTTTACAAATTCTTTATTAATCAATCAATAAAATTATTTTTAATTGTATTTTAAGTGAAATGTGTCACTACTTTTCATATAACTTATAATTCTAAATAAATCATTTTTATTTCATCCTTAAATATGGCTTCACTTATTAGTTAATAAATTTAACTTTTTATTCATTTGTTTCATTCATTTGGTTATAATTTGTGTTATTTTTGTAAATGAGAGCTAACTTACGACTTAGTTTAATGTGATTAATGATTACATAATTCGGAATACCTCTAACTCATGCAAAGTGGGATGAGTTGTGTCTTTAGCAGAATAGTTCCTATACTTGTGATACGGTATTACACACAGAGATTAAGCATCTATTATGAAAATAATAATAAAAATCTATCAAAGAAACTCGTCAAGTGAGTTCAGGTGAGTTCTAATGGCACATACACAGGGCTACGCTATCAGCGTATATACAGGTAATATAGTTTGTATAATTTATTTTGAAACCCCATTCCATTGATGGAATGCAGTCAAAGAAAACTTTAAGACGTGCCACGTTTGACATTTGATAAATTTGTCCGATTGTTTGATTAGTAATTATGTGCAATAAAATGTAATCAATAAAACAATAATAAAATTAATATAAGATGGAAGCGGAGTCTCAGATGCGGCCAACAGGCGATATTACAGGTATTAGTAGTAATCCCAATGAAAATGCTTGGGTTGAAATTCAATTGAAGACTTTCACCAATTGGGCTAATGAACAATTAAAACCTGTCGGGTTGAGTGTCACTGATTTGAGGACAGACTTTTGCGATGGACTCAAATTAATAGCACTCATAGAAGTTCTGCAGAAGAGGAAACTTAAAAAGATAAAGAAGCCAATCAATCAGCATCAATATATTGAAAATGTTCAAATCGCACTCAATGCCATTGCTTCAGAGAATATTAAACTCGTTAATATTGGTAAGAATTTTAATGAAATTATTCTTAATTAAGAATTGGACAAAAGTTACAAAACATTATAATATATGTAATTCTTAGTGAAAAAGTTTTGCTATATTTAAAATCAAAATTGTAAACAAACAGGAAGTACGGATATTGTCGCAGGAAATTTGAAGTTAATTTTGGGAATGGTATGGTTACTCATTATGCGCTATCAAATTGGAAAGACATCGACTCCACCTAAGAAGCTGATGCTCTCATGGTTAGAGGCGGCTCTGCCTGAATTCAATATCACTAATTTCACAACTGGTTAGTTTTAATTTTCATAAAACAAATTACAACCTTTACTTTTTAAACTTGATTATTAAATTGATTTGTTTATTAATATGAAGACTGGAACAGTGGAATTGCTTTAGCAGCTCTGGTAGAATACTGTAAACCAGGATTATTTGCCAATTGGAAATCACTTAGTCCTAAAAATGCGTAAATTAGTTTTTTGTGTTTAAAAAGTTTTCTTCAGTTTATTTGTCTATCTTTAACATTATTTAATATTTTTAAAAATTAGAGCTCAAAATTGTAGTCAATCGATGAGAATCGCTCAAACAGAGTTAAATGTGCCAATGATTCTAACACCAGACGACTTAAGTAATACTTATTTAGATGAAAGATCGGGAATGACATATCTGTCTTACTTCATGAAAGAAGATGGACCCGGATATAAGTCAACTTTGACTTGGGTTCAGAAAACTTTACCTCATTTGCAAATTAAAAATCTGAGTGTAAGTGTCAATCATTTGATAGAAACTTTGTGCGACTTTTCAGATAAATTAGTGGTTAGACTCCGACTGAATGTGAAACCATTTATTATAAAAGAATCGCAGCCAACTATATTTAATGATTAAAATTTATGCGAACTCACATTTTACACCTTTCTCTGCCTTGGATACAGACTGACTGGAATACTGGACTATATTTGTGTGCACTCGTCACTGAGTTGGGAGGATCAGTGCCCGGGTATCCACATCTAAGCAAAGAAAGAGAGTCATGGGAACAAAACTTACAATTAGGTATTTGTTTATTTTTGAACACGTATTGTAAATTTGTAAGAAATTTGTAAGAAATTTATAACAAATTTGAATATTTTCTCGAATACCTGTAGCGATCAATGCTGGCAAATACTTAGGTGTAGAACCGCCTTATTCTCTCAAAGCAAAACATTTTGCTGACCCTAATATTGAACATTTCGGTGTCATGGCATACATCGCTAGATTTCGATTCATTAAAGGCAGAGCAAAACGAGAAAAACTCAGGATAACCGGCAAAAACTTAAACAATGTATTTGTCAACACAACGGTAAACTTTATTATATTCATTTATTCAATCAAACTTGTGACTATCAATTTTTAAACATATGTTTCTAATTAAAGGCTCACTTTGATATTGAATTATTGGAACAACAGCTGGAATTGGAACATATCAGAGCTGAGGTTCACAGTCCTAGTAATAAACTCGTTACCTCTCAAATTACACTCAATAAATTAGGCGGTACTGGAATTTTCACACCAAATGAAACCGGAATACATGAAGTGAGACATTTTAGATCAATTTTGTTTATGCAATTTTTAAAAAAAGATTTTAATTTGTTTTGTAATTATTTGTTTAGTTAAGCTTATACTACAAGAATGAAGTGGCCACCACTCCATTGCAGGTCAAGGTTCATCCTGACTTATCAAAGGTTTTATTTTCAGGTATCGATCCCTGCAATTTAGGATCAGTTGTGGAAGTTTTGGTAAGTTTTTTTATCTTCCAGAGAAAAATTTCTCTTCAATTTGTTATCACTTTAAATAAAAGATAAACTCGAACGGAGCCGGAACTGGCAATGTCAATGTAGAAGCCATTTCTTCTACCGGACGGATCATTCCATGCCTTATTGTTGAGAAGAATGGCTTATATACCGCTAATTTCACTCCGGATGAAATTGGTAATTCTCATTGTTTTCATTTATCAATGAATAGAATTTATTGATTTGCAAATCATATCATTAGGTGAGTGGAGAATAGCTGTCACTTATTCAGGCGAACACATCAATGGCAGTCCATTTCCGTGTTTGGTTTTCGACAGCAATAAAATTATTATAGAAGGACTCGATTACGCGAATGCGGGTCACGAGTCTTCATTCACCTGCAATGCAAGTGACGCGGGTTGGGGTGAAGTGAAGTTCAAAATTGAAACGCAATCCAAAGACTTGATTCCTATCAAAGTTAACGAACGCGGAGATGGAATTTATAAAGTGTCGTTTACACCTACTATTATCGGCAAATATAAAGTTTTCGTGACTTTCAATGGGGTTAATATCAAAGGATCGCCTTTTCTTTTAACTGTATTGAATTCAGATGAGATCATACCTGAAAAGCCTTTGACGAAAAAAAAGCATTTGAAGCCGACTCCGAGCCCGCGTTCAACTCTTCACAGCTCTTCGAGTGAAGAACATCGACAACGAATTGAAAATATAACTTCACTTTTATCTCGTAATCATTTGGAAACTCATAATATGGAATCACAAATGGATTCGTTAAATAACGTGAGTTATATTACCCAAAAATATTAAAGTATTAACCGATTATAAAACTTGATTTTCCAAGAAATACAGCGCTGCGTGTATTACATGAGAATTAAAAACATATCAATGATTATTTAAATAATTATTAATTGAATTCTTCGCATTTGCTTTAAAACCTTTATTTAAGATACAGTATGTGAAAATTCGAAAAATTAATAGGTATAAGGAGACCCGCTGAATCTGACAATTCTTTGGTTCGTGGTGTAGCACTTTCGGAGTTAGGCTAATTTTTTTGATCACCACTTTATTAGAAATAGAAACTATCTTATTTATACACTTTGTGAATTCTGCAGCATTTAAGCTTTAGCAGTTCTCCCATTCAGAAGTGTTAAATAGTTCACTATTGTTAAAACACTATTGTAGGCGTTCTATTTCTATGTGTTTGTAGGAACCGGATATACCTATGTGGATAAACTGAGTTAATCCACTATCCATCCATGATATCTCATCCGTATGCCGCTTCTGCTGTTACCCAATAGTACTTTCTTAAAATAAACATCAAGTCTATGGAACACAAAGTCGAATATCTCGAGAACGTTTTATTTTCTTATATTTTGCACATCAAAATACATATAAATACTAAATTTCAAATCAATAGGAGTAGTCCGCACAGTAAACATTTTCCCAATAGCTTTCAATATATTTAATAATTAAGTAATAATATTGAAATACTTAATCAAAAGCATAGATCCAACACTTGTGCCCATTAGACTTTCACCAACGATAGAGTTTTCAACACTTTAGTTATATTGCATTCAATTTTATTATTTTTAATATTAGGAATATTAGGAATATTCTATATAAAAAATTCATTAGTGGTATATTATTGAACTTACATTCACTTTTCACGGTATGTGACAACTTATTTTAGGAAAATACTAATACGAGTCATTCTTAACATTAGACTATTTAAGTCTATTTAAAATTAACTTTAAAACTTTGTCATTCGTTAAATTATAATAAATTCTGTGACTATGAAAAATTTTATATCATCAATAAAAAAAAGTTTAACTACATAAATATTTGACACTTAATGTTATATCATATTATCTCTGAGTAGACTTTATTAGTAGTCTATATTAATAAAATGATACTTGACTTATACAATCATTGTTGTTATTAATATTCATATTAATACCTTCTTGATTAATACCTCTGCTGGAATTCAATCATGTTAATATTCATATAATTGTACACATCATATGATTTTTAATGACCATAAGCAATTGTCGCCCATAGTAACGTTTCTAAGAATGAAACACTCGAT
>JAQGAN010000244.1:0-12521 GCA_034697745.1 Nothrus palustris
TACCCTCATTCCTAAATTGCCATATTTTACAATGCTAGACTATCCTAAAACAATGCAAAAGAATAAATTATTCTCCATTCTTAAAATATTTAATATTCAATCCAATTAATTTTAATTCTTCATATTATATGCCAGAGATCACATATATCGGTAATCAGAACTTTCTAAATCAATAATTTAGAGTAATTCAAATAGAATTTTTTTATCAAAGATATTTTCTAATATGTCCAATAATAAGTAAATTATAAAAAATATAATAATTAAATTTTTAAATTTTATAATATTAAATATTTTTGCAAATGCTATCTCATTGTTTTGGTATAACCTAAATAAATGAATTATTAAAATCACTTCTTAAATATAATTTATAGTATCATTTATTAAATATGCTTTCAATTACTGGTAATTCTATAATTTGATTGAAGTTTAAAATATGATAATTATGAATACTTTAATGACTTCATCAAAATATGTGCTGAGAAGTGAGTTAAATAACAAAATAACTTTGTTCAAGATGAAGCTGTTTAAATATTTATATTCACACTCAAATATAATCATTTTAGTACTTTTAATGAATTTAAACCATTCTGTCATAATTTGCTAAAATAATCTCTAAGAATAAGATTTCAAATTATCAAAGATGTCATTTGTTTCTCAGAGGATTTTCGGTTTTATATTCATATAGAGATAAATTATTTGATAGATTTTTAAAAATTATACTTCAATTTTATTTTATCGAAAGTATACTGTATTTCTGTTTAATTTATACAAACATATTGTAGAATAGGTTAGTAAAGAAATTTAGCTCTTATTCATTTATTTATTGTTAAACTTATACAAAGCTCTTCAGAGCATGAAATAAATTTAGATTTATATCTAGCTTTACAAATAAAAGTATTTTAAGGATAAACAATTAATCAATATAAGCCTTTTATAACAATAACAAAAAAGTCTTAAATCAATTCATTAAACCAGTAGTTTTCTATCCACTAAATGCTATAATTACTTAATATTATGAAGTATTCGACCAGAAAATAACTTATAAATCAATTTGATTGAATGCAAGCGAAACATCTAAAATCATTTTTAAGCATGTTTTCTGTTAATTAATATTCAAGTTGTGTTTATATAAGCCTTTAATATAAATTCAAAAAATTAGTCAATCATAAAATTAAAGTTAAAATTAATGGCAAAACTTTAAGGCTAAGTATTAGAAAATCCTCCAGAAGAAAAACGACTCAACCACTTGGATTCATGTAAATGTTATTTATTTTCGAAAACAAAAGTATCAAATATTAATCTTTTTTTCTTTTAGGCCAAAAGTCATTGGGATTTTATTATTATTAGAAAGAGATTTAGAAAGAGATTTAGGAAGAGATTTAGAAAGAGATTTTCATTTTAATTTACGATCCGATGTCAATGATTTTTGAGAGATCTTAGAAATCTATATAAGAATTATTTTGTCAAAGAATGCATAGAATAAATATTGAATAGGAAGATATGAAAATATGTTATATCTGAGAATGAAGCCTCTTATAAGCTCTTTTTCATAGGATTACAAATAACTTGAGTGCATTCTTGGAGTCTTCTCAACAATCATTACTTTCGAGATATTTTGTATCACAGAATACAACAAATTTATTGATAGAGAAGAAGACCAACAATAATGATCGACGAAACTGGGTTTTAATGATCTTTTCAATTCCGATATTAATAAGTAATGAATCTTATATTAAAGTCTAGACACAATTCTAGTCTCATCGTCAAAATTGAATGGATGGGCTCGAGTCTGACGCCTTTCCCATTAAAACAAAAGCTCAAAAGATTCATTAATAACATATCATTATAACGAAGAGCTCTTATATTGTCTATCATTGCATAATATAAGATAAAATCTGCAAAAACTAATGAAAATCTTATTAATGGAGAAGTCTTCAAAAGAAAATGCTATATCATTAATATATTCTAATCTTATTTTAATTAAAATTTTGGCAAATTTTTCATCAAAATTCATAACTTATTTACTCTCAAGAGAAATAAGAAAAAAGTAATACATTTATAAAAATGGATATAAAAAAGTATATATACCAGTATATGCTGTGATTAGGGTTGGCAACATTTGTTTTAAAACAAATTTTCCGCCATTTTAAAACAATTTCTAAAAATTTAACATTAGCAGATTTAAATGTTTTATAACAATTGTTTTAAAACACTTTGAGAATTTTTTGATTTTGGCCAACCCTGGCTGTGGTTATTATAATATAAGCTGATATATTATAAATCAATAAGTGGTTAAGTATAAGTCAAATGAAATATTACCAGTGTATTCGGTAATATTGTTACGAATTTATTATTAATTTTATTCAGCCTAATATGAAATTCTGAATTTTAAAAATGTTATAATTTTTGAAATTATGGATCTTCTATAATTTATGTTAATTTATGAATCAAAGATTTACTTAAAGTAAAGTTTAAGATGGATGATTCATTATTTATTATTCTCAAAAATTGTATAGTCAAATGAAAATTTATATTATATTTTTCACGATATACAATTGTTGATAGCAAATCTAAATTTAAATCTCCTTCAGCAGAATAATAAAATCTTAAATCATACTTTTCTTTGAATATTTATACAGTTTTAATATTAAGAGAACATGATATGAATTATTGATCCACTTGTTTTGTTCTTACCATTCAATTTAATAATCTGAAGAAAGGACTCGTTGCAAACGTAAACCACGCAAATTCAAAATTATTGTATTATTGCAAACTTTGTATACCATAGATTTCTCTTATATTTTATTTGCAATACACAAGTTGTAATCGAATACATGTTCGTATATTTGTACAAAAAGTCGATTATAAATAAGTAGAAATATATGTTTTCTGGTACTTTAGGTTTTTAAAGGTTTGTTATACAACTTGGCTCACATTTATTTACTTTCCGAAATTACATCTAAAAAATGCAAAGTTTTTATTTATATTTATGATACGCTTGAAAATCATTTTTATTCATTAATTTAAACGCTCACAAAGGATATCAATTTTTAAACTGAATGAATGAACCAATAAATACTATAATTATTAAGGATAGAGACTTAGCCCCAAAAAATTTGCCCAACTTTTGGGCAAAAATGGCGAAGGCGCGGCGAGGACGTGAGCAAATTTTATACAGTCAAAGGTACAATTACTATGGTAACAAAAATGGGCGAGGGCGAAAAAGCTCGCTCATGCTCTAACCCTAATAATTATACAAACGACGTTAATACCCATGTTAATAAAGAGTTTACGTGGGTATATCTTTAGAATATAATATCTAATAACATTTTAAAAGTCATGAATTGTGAACATTTTTTGAGCCCATTTACGCTTCTTTAATTACACAGCAAATTAACATGAAAGTTGATTTAGGTATTGATAGAGCAATAATAAAAAACGTTACACGAGGTAGGGGTAGTTATAGAATAGGTATTTTTGCGCTATCTAATATGTGAAGTTAAGCAATTTATACGGTTTTTGCTTAGTATTTGTATTTGGAACTTATAGTAAGAGTAATCTTGGAAAAGGCTCTCAGTTTAGTAAACAAATGAAAAGCTAAAACAGATATTACAGAGCTGTTAGGTTAGGTTAGGTTAGAGCTGTGAAAATGCAATTTTTGCATATAAGGCTTGAGACTACAAATCCTACAAAGACTATCCATCCAGGGCAAAATAGGAAAGTTAACAGAGCTGCTCTATAAAAGGATATTGATACTTTTAATTGATTTTTGTTATCCAATAGTTAATATATGCAACAACTTGAAGCATCCCAACAATCCTACTCCTATCAAGATTTTCATCAATTGTATTCAAAGGAGGAAGAATTGTGGGGATCTTTAACCTTATGGATTCAGAATATTAAAATATAGTATTGGCTTAGAAATAGTTTACGAGAATATATTTGAGATTTCTAATAATTTAATTTTGTAGGCGAATAATTTAATGGGTTTAATAACACAATAATAGATTATAGTTTCAATTAATGTTCTTTTAGCCTTTAGCTTTAGCCTTAAAGAAATTGTTATCATTTAGTTTTAGACTTTTAGCCAGAGCTAATCAAACTTTGTAGCCTTTAGCCCTGGATTAGCCTCAAGGCTAAAAGCTACAGGGCTAGTTTGGTCATCATTAGTTTGTGGAAATAAAATTCAGTGTATTTTCAATGAGGATAAGGTGGAGTGGAGTCAAGATTTATAAATATTTGCTTTTCTAAAACAGCACTAAAAACTTGAATTCATAATCGATTTGAAATAACAATAAAATGCAGTACTTTTGATAACAACTCACAGATAATTCTTAATAAGATTTTTAAAGAAACAATTTTCATTCTTAATAAAAAGTTTGCATTCAATTTTTTATACAATAAATACATAATATTATTGTCAATTTATTAGCCATTCTATCACTAGAAAAATGAACCCAATGTAAATTTACAGTATTATGGCTTTAATAAAAGATTAAAATCAAATTCTCACCGGTTATGAACAGGTCGTAATAGATTTGATTATTAAAAATGTTTAATAGATGACTAACTTATGAAGTGATTAAGTTATGTCTAATTTATTGATATATTGGCAATCAATCAAATATAATGACGAACAGTGAGTTTATTTCGGTGAATACTCGTTCAAAATGCGTGTCAGCTTTGGCACCACAAAGTATTTATTAATTATTATATAATTATGATTTATGCAAATATGACAACTGAGAGCAGGAACTCAAGAGCCTATTAGTTGATGAAAATCCAATTTAATGGTGAGCCTATCACTCATTGTTGGTCTAACTGTATCTCATACTAAACAAATATACATTTAATCAAATAATAACCGTTACATATAAGCCAATAATGACATACATATACAGTATATGTACAGTGAATGTGAATATTTTGTATAATAACGAATCCAAACATAATTTGTGAGAGAATGAGAACGATTTGAAAGTTAAACAATAGGCGGAGGCGATAACTTAGAGAGAGATGACATGCGGTCATCGGGTTTCATCATTAGATAAGCGGCTGCGAACGGATTATTGCGTAAGTCAGCACTGAATTGTGAAGCCGTGCCTGAATGTGATGTAACTGGTGGTAAGTGATAGGCAGGCGGTGGCAAATACCCACCACAAGCGCTCGGATGAATGTTGTAGGGATGAGAATGGTTTGGTTGTGTGTGCGTTAAGTGTGAATGCGCTGACAGTGAGGATAATAATGAACTGGCGGCTGATGAGTAAAACGATGGCCCAAAACACAGGTTCCCGAAAGCATCGTTATTAGCTTTGATGGCCGCAGGTGTTAATGGATCACTTCTGAATTTGACAGCATTGGCGACTGCATTCAGATGACCACCAGGTGCGTAAAGAGGTGGTACACTCAGTGGGAATGAGCGGGCAGTGGCAGCCTTTTCACTTTCGAGTGACATTCCGGCAATGCTAACTACCGATGCATCAGAAGTCGGAGACGCGAATGCAGTAAAACGTGCCAAAGGATCAAAACCGGCAGTCATTGAGGGACTCATATGTGCAAAAGCTTGCGCACCCCCTAAATAGCCATTATCTTTCTTGACCATTGGCTTTGGTTTACGCCTCGGCCGATACTTATAATCGGGATGTTCTTTAAGAATGAAAAGGAAGTAAAAAAGAAAAATACAGTTATTTAACTTGTATTTGACTTCTCCGCTGAGATTTTTTAAAGAAGTGCTTCTCATAGTTAGAGCAGAGTTAGAGTTAAAGTTAGAGTTATTATTTGAAAGATACTAAAGCGATAGCTGACAATAGTCTATAATAAGCTGTTGTGTGTGCAATTCGACATGATAATTGCCACCTTTTTTACCTTTCATGTGCAGAGCTCGTAGTCTTTTTGCTTCATCAATGAAGGGTCTCTTCTCAGACTCAGTCAATTGCTTCCACTCTGCGCCCAAACGCTTACTGATCTCTGAATTATGCATTTTGGGGTTTTCCTGAGCCATCTTTCGTCTCTGACCTCTCGACCAAACCTTTTCAATGGAACAATTAATCTTTAATTATCATTTCAAGCACTCTTTGGTTTATCTTTGCTTTGCAGCAGATTATCATTAGTTATACCAATACTTCTGTATTATATCGCGTCAGTTAAGAGACATTAACACAGTATCTAATTATTTAGAAGCACTTATTTCAAGATAATTATAACAAACATTCATTGCCTTTATATGTATTAATGTTTTGTATTTAATAATTTATCTTAAGTTTATTTGAAAATATATTTAATACTCATTATCTGAGAAAATTTATTATTAATATAAACTGTAATTTCTCAATAAAGTAGAGAATATTTATATGGTTAGTATTAATACATTGCAACACATATGCTTTTATATAAATTATTATTGGTTTAGTTATATAATTAATACAATTAAATATTATTAAAAAATAGATTAGAGCTCATCAAAGTTACTCACCATAAATGCATTCATCGGTCGTTTTACGTGATCGTTGTTTTTCGACATAATCGAAGTCATAGTCATTTTGGAAAACTTTGTTTTAATTCTTGAATTCTTGATTAAAATAGAATTTAGAGAATGAATAATCCGATAGAATTGAAGTTTGATTAATGCGAAACAATCACATCTATTGAAAGTAAATAACTCTTAAACGCAAAACTAAAACACAATTAATGATGAGTTTTGGCAGACGAAAACGTATATGTGATACTTTCGTCGGTGTTTGACAAGGTTAACAACTGTGCGCTCGCATCGCAACTGTTTGTAAAGCTCACTCACTTTGAGTTGTGATGTGATAACTGTTAGAGGCGGACTATCCATCGCACACCTCCTCATCTACAGCTATTGGCTTCCCGTTTGCAACAGTCATAGCTATTCGCGTTTAGTGAGACACCGAAGAACTGCTTCGATTTATGAGTGAACGTATTGTAGATAATACTTGTCATCATAGATGCTCTTAAAGAACTAGTAGAATAAGAAGGCCCTAAAATGTCAGCTTGGATTTACCTCTTTAACAATGGTATCAATAGATTTTCTCTGGTCTGTTTAGTTCACCTTTTCTTTCTATTGATTCTTATGAATTGTGAAACTTATGAATTGTGAAACTTTGCATAAAGTATCAAAGTTGAGGTCACTCCCGAACAGAGCTCTTGTCAAACAGATGTATAGCCATTTTAGAGCTTAACAAAAGATGCTCACCATAAGAAGGTTGAAACCAAAGGCTCTTTTGCCTAATAGCATCCCTATTCGCTGTAAGCAAGCATTGTGTGCGGACAATGATGAGGCATTGAGTTTTGGGTCCTTTTTGGTCGATCAATCTTGTATGGGAAAAATGGTAGAATTGGTAGAATTGGTAGAAATGGTAGATCTGCTTTATTGAAAAGAAACTCTATTGTTATACTGTATTGTAAATACAATATCCTTAGTCGTGACAAATGACGTCTACAAAAATCCGGAAAGCAGGACCTTTTCAGATTCAAATGACATGTTCCTGTGTTAGGGCATAAATGCAATTTTAACATAACAATTCAAGTTATAAAGTTGCTCTTTAGGAATTCAGCATCTATTGTGTCTCATCAAAAGAATTGCTGATATATTTTCAATAAGAAAACTGCAAAGCACTGATATTATATTATTATACAGAATACGGAAATGAAAAAATAAAATGCAGAACAAAATTGCATACATTTTTTTTATCAAATATCAAGTACTGTATTAGTGAAATACAGTCAGAAGCAGAGAATGTTACCACTCTTTTCCTATCATTGAGCTGCAGCTTGAAAGCTCCTAAGTCTAAGTCTTATAAAGAATAATGTATTATATTATGTAAAACCTGAATACAGTGCCCAACAATGAATGTAAGTTTCTCTTCCCTGCATTAGTCTTATGCAATCCACTTAAGTCAAATTGTAAGGCTAAGAGTTATTACTTTTTTTATAAATAATTTTTATAAATATAATTCATATGAAAAAAGTGAATAAAAAACGGAATCAAATCAAAAAGGTTTCAGTTGTTATATGGAATGAAGAAGAAATGAATTCTCATTTCTCTCATATAAAGTCAAAAGTTTGATATAATAGTGCGTAAGTTTATATAAGGCGTGAGAGACTGAGTTATGAATCTCTATTCAAGTCTATATTGTGAGACTTATTGTGCTTCAGAAACTATAAAGCTTAGAACTGAGAGGTGTTTTTGCGCTCGATATAACAGAGAGTGGATGTTATGCCGTTATCTGTGGTCTGCCACTAGTTTTGTACGGATGATCTGCTGAACCTCAACAAGAGCTGGATTTTCCAATAGAAGATAACGCAATGCTTAAAGCCTTTTAATATAAGAGAAAGTCATTGAATGAGAAAAAGAGGATCACAATATTGTATACAATAGGCGGTTGGGGCGTCCACTACATTCAAACTTACTGTTATATATATCTATATATGTGGACCAAATACAGTAAGCTGTGAAGCAAAGCCCTTCCAATAATGCATTGTTTGCGGTTTCTTTTGTTAAGAGCACAGAAAGTAAAGTTAACTTCACAAAAGCTGTTTCTTTGCTATTCCAACGTTAGTTGCTTTCATTGACACCTTTGCTTTTTGAGATACACAAACCATTTTCTTGATCACAACAGTTCTTATTGTTGAATTTGTGTGATTGCTCCCCACACACATACACACATACACACACATACACACATTCATACACATACATAGATCCCATACATTCTCTTACAAACACATTTTGAGAGAATACTCACAAAAAATGTTAGCGCAATACACACCCTATTCATGTCTCGATACTATTATTGCATTCAAATTAAAGAATCAGAGATATGATGGGCAGTGATTTTAACAAATCAAACAAAAAATATCTAAAGATTTAGCCTTTTTTAAAAGTATTTGTAAAATAGTATAATAGTTTTAATAGAAGAACACACCAAAAACATCTTTGGTGGTGTACTGTTCTATTGAATTGAATAAAAAATGCAATTACTTTGCATTAACAAACATGCTTTGATTATATATTTGATTATATTCATAATATATAAATATACCATATAGTGATAATGTACAGTACATATAGTTGGATGCGATGTTTGGTGTTGTGCTCTATTGCAGTTCATTCAATTGTTCGCTTCACAATTGGTTTTTGGTGAGCCCTAACTTATCAAAAGCACTTATCATAGTTGAAAGTTTTAAACCAAAATTCTTGGCGTCTTTTCTCATCATAAAGAAAAGTATGCCTCAGTTTTGTGGCAAATAAAGAAATATCGCGTATCTGTGGTTTTGTGATATTAAAGAATGACTGATGAAATGCCTGTAACACACATAATATATTTGATATTATATAATCCCCTTAATGTTAGTGGCGATTATTCATTACTCTCGAGAGCATATAGTCTTCTATTAACGATGATTGGGTGCAGTTTTGAGAGAGGCATCAATAAACTTATAATTTGATGGTCAATATAACTGAAAGCTCAAAATGTCAATGAAGCCCAAGATTGAAGTGATCAATATATTCGAGACTCCTCTTGTATTGCACTCTTCTCCTCTCCTAATATAATAGTATGTTTGGGTCATAACCTTTAATAGACCATTCATTTAGATCATCATATACTAGAACTGCGCTGTAAATACAATATTAGTGTTCGAGTATATATGTCTTCACATAACTTATTATTGCGCGAATAATAATGACCAGAAGATCTATAACTGCTTTATGAGATTTGATTAATTTTTTTTTACTAAAGCGAACATTGAAAAAGTGCCCAATAATGCAGTTATGAAAGTTGGCTTTTACTCATAGAATTATATAAATAAATATAAATTGCTTTATATCAAAAGATTTGTCGCCATTCGTATTGACCGAATGGGAATTGGCTAACAATCATATATATTATACATTCGCATAAATAGAATCATTGGATCAATAATGTTGGCCAATGTATTGTTGTACAAGTTGTATAAGTTAAGTTAGATTGTATTCATTATTTGAGTGGCGGTATTTATATGTATTCTTGTTATATCACATTCATTAATATGTATTCATTTAATCGAAAAACTGATAAATAATAAATTTATTTCTATTATAATACTCTGCAGAATATAATTATTATAGAGCACTATATTCTATATCCACTTGTTTGATAGAATTAATTGTTTCAATAATCCATTTTATTATTAAAACAATAATAACTAAAGTATTGAAAATTGTATTTCGCAGAATATTTCTTCGAACAATACATAGAACAAAAATAACTTACTTTGAATTTTCAATTTGAAGCTTTAATGCTTTTAAAAAGAAGTCCATTCAAATTAATAATAATCCTCCGGTTTAGGGTTCTTCGGGAATAAAAGTTCCTTTCATTCCGTTTGCAATAGATAACAAAAATAGGCCAAAATTGATCCAAATTCATATTTTTAACGTTGTATTAACTCACTTAACAAACTCTTATTTACAGTTTAGAAATATTTGCTACTGATTGATGTGAACTTTTATGTTTATTTATACAATGTTTTTATATTATTTAATTATATAGACTTTAATAGTGAAGAATAGAAAAATTCTCAATTTATAATCATTTGATGAAAAATACGAACTC
This sequence comes from Nothrus palustris, assembly GCA_034697745.1. NCBI lineage: Eukaryota > Metazoa > Arthropoda > Arachnida > Sarcoptiformes > Nothridae > Nothrus > Nothrus palustris. The sequence goes on from JAQGAN010000244.1 coordinate 10,614, forward strand.
TTATTACAGGATACTTTTTACAGAAATCCTTTATTCTATAATTACTGGTAATTAAAACCTTTAATTGGATAAAAATAGATAAATCATACATTAGTTTTGAAGTCTTAAAGCTATTTAATTATTCCTTTAAAATTGCTAATTAATTATCTAAAATTTAACATAAAATACAAGTTTACTACTTATCCTATCTGTTGTCTCGTACAGAAGCTCTCATAAGTCCGATACATTTCAACTCAATAGTAAGACCGATAAGTCCTAATAAGTTTATGGAAATTGATGTCTTATCAAACTTACTATTGAGTTGAAATGTATCGGACTTATGAGAGCTTCTGTAGGTCTAAATTATATTAAATGTATTAATCTGTTATCCCTTATAATTCGACACGGCTTTAATCTGGTTTTAAATAATCTTTACTGAATAGCTTCTGAATCTTAATTAAAAATTGCAAATTTCAAACTTGCCTGTGCTTTAGTTCTAACTCATAAGTTAGTTGTTTATCTTTTACTTTTATTTAAGTTAATGAAGAGAATTCTCTAAAATCTTACTCCCATTCACGTCATATTTCCATCAGTTTAGATGCCCTCCCAAGTTGTTAATGTGTTTGGGCATAATTTTTACTTAAAGCATAATTAAAAGTGGCAATTTTACTTATAAATTTTTACAAATACGAATTAAACATAATCTGCTTAAATTATTTTTCTGTTTCTTTACCACTTAATAGATCAAAATAAACACTTTGTCATAAAATGTCAAACTCATCACTTCTGTCACTTCAAGAATTGAATTTATTGTTATTTATAAATGCCGTTCACTCAAAAAATTGCTGATATCGTGTGAGAACGTATTTAACAAATACATAATACAAAATATATCAATATTTAAAAATTAACAGTAAAGTAAAAAATTAAAATTAAAAGAAATTAAAATTGAGTTGAAATATTTTTTATATTAACAATAAAGCTCTTAAAACAATCAATTTTACGTATTTTTAAATCTAAATTATTAAATATTTTTACTCCAACACAAAAATTAGAATTTAAATAAAAGTTAGATATGAAGAAGATTTATACATTTATTAATGGTAATGATTAAATACTTTCTTCAATATTTTAAAAGATTGTGAATGTTATGGATAACTTACTCAGGTTATTGTATACCAATACGAAATATTCCTTTTAAAGTTACTTTTACTTATACCTATTTATACTTATTGAAGATCTTTTCTCACCCCTCTTATTAAAAGATACTTTTTACAGAAATCCTACATTACCACTGTATGGATTTGGAAAGTTTTAGACACCATTTTCCTTACTAGAGTTTAAGGTTTGCACAAAACCATCCATCCTCTTTTTTACTTATTATATACTGTATAGCTTATAATAATTTATAATCTCATTTTGTATAAATTTAGGATAATTTGATACAATTTAGTGGGAAAATTGCATCTATATTTATAAGAGAGTTCAGTTTTAGAGGTAATTAAGACGGCATTTCAATCGCATATAATTTGATGTCATCAAATTCAATGTAACACTAAAAATAAAAGTACAACTCAAATAATTAAAAGTTATAATTCTCATAATTTCTTAATTAACTTAATCATAGTTCAAAGTTGTGATCTCTGGCCACTAAAAAGTGATCTTTTCATTCTCTCACACTTTAGTAAGTCCTGAGAGTAAGCATCAGATGAGCATAAGTTTAGGTTTAGATATTTTTATTAAATATGATGGACTATAAAAAATTCAATTAGATTACAATTAAATTAAAAATTAAAGATTTTATAATAATTTTATAATTTAAAAAGTAAACTAAAACTAATTTAATCTTAATGAATATTTAGATTTAGAAAAGTTTAGTAAATTTTGCCACAAAACATTATTTAATTAAATACTTAGATATTGTTGAAC
>JAQGAN010000245.1:0-12487 GCA_034697745.1 Nothrus palustris
GAACTCAATCTTCTTTCTGGTGTTAAATTTGCAAATGTTGTTATTGTAACAAAACAGAGCATTAACAGCACATATATTCCAGTAGTTCTCTCGAATCGAATCAATTTGATTGTAAATTTAGTCATTATTATACGATTGTTGAAACAGCAATCAGGTTAGAAAGAAGTTAGAAACTTAGCTCTAATACCACTCTCTAATAATGGCTTATTGTGATTCCAAACTTGAATCTGAAACTAGAATTTCAATGAGAGTCAACATAAGAGAAATGTAAAAAATCAACTAAATAATTGTCAATGCACTGAAAGTCATGTTTGTCAGCTATAGAGTGAACGCATGGATTCAAAATAAACATATCAAACACATATATACAGATGAATGAATGTACAAACACAACAAATAATAAAAGCCTGCAATAATAAATTTATCCAAAGCTTATCTATTTTTCCAAATAGATTGGAATGGGCTTTAATTCGTTGATTGCTTTAATCATTGTTTTGCAGCGAAAGTGTGGCTTTTTTTCTTATTGTTAAACTTACACGACTTGAATTCAAAGGCCTCACAATATGGCACTGCTTTTCAAACATAAAGAAGTCCAAAGTTTCGTAGTCTCCTCACAACTGCAGCCAACCATTAAGACCTGAGAGCACTACTGCATCCAAACACAAATGTTATTTGATATTTAGAGAAGTTCAGCTCATGAGTGCATTACTCAGTTATAGCGCCATACAATACAAAATAGTTCATCATTGATAAAATGGCCCTTCGGTTAAAGGACTATCAGTCTATGTTTATGCTATCAGATACACGACCAACAACTGACAATTTATTCCAATGTGAGATCAACTTATATGTATGAACACATCACAGCCTTTTAAGACATTCGATATATACATAAGAATTGCTGTTTTAACACATTCTTTTGTTGTTCAATATCATGAATGCTAACGAGTCTGCAGACAAACAAATTGATTGATTTTCTATGATTTGTTAGAAATTGAACTTATAATGGGATCTATAAATTGAAAGAATATGATATAATATTATAGAATAATATGAAATGTTTGTATTTATCGATTAGAAAATTTTGCGAAGAAGGAATTTTGGAAATAGTATTTGATTTGATTTCTTTAAAGGTATTTATTTCCTCAATTACTCTTATCTCTGGTTAAAAAGACTTTTAAATGAAAGAAATGGAATGAGATTTCACATCAAACTCGAATTTATGTACATTTTTAGTGATGACATAATTCCTTCCGATCTGACAAAAGTGTGATGTTATATGAGATGTGTTGAGGTCCAACCAATGGAGGTTATGCCAAATAGAAGGAAATGCTAGTCTTGTTATATAAGAATAAAAAGAGAGATAAAGCCTATGTCATCACTATAGAAGTTCCCTTGAGTGGAGAGAAACTCATAGTCCGCGTCAAACTGTTGTAACTGTTGTTCAGTTATTTTAAGCTTAAAGCATCCGCGTTATCGCCCATCCATCATGTAAATAAAGTTTAGACTACAGCGCACACACTTTTCATAACTTTTCCACAGAATATTCCTATCGAGTAATTCTGATAGCAATGACGACATATATATATATAAATTTTTTTATTCATCTATATAAATAAGCCTATTTTCAGTAGCAATACAGTTAAATCAGAATCATGAAAAATAAATATACAGCTACAATATATAGTTGACATATAGAGAATATAGCTATCTTTATATTTATTACTAGATCTAAAGTTGACATAGTCTGCAATATCTCCTCATCATTGGGCACATCGTAAGATACAATAATTTGAACAGTTAGCACATTTTTGCACTTGCAGACATTTAAAAACATTAGGCGCTTCATTGCCTCTTTTCGCTGTCTATATTGGAATCTCACTTATTCTTTGCTTTGAATCAATAGTGAAATACAATAGTCAAATACAATAGTAAAGTTAGCGTCAATTTTAAGTTTGCAAATATCTGCTTCTTGTTTCCCAAATCCATTACGAATGTCACGCAAAACGCAATTTAAGATATATTTGGGTCTCAACAATATTCAGCAAACAATGTTAAATATATATTACAACAACTGCAAAGTTGACGCTACAGACACGCGCTGACAATGCATTTATAGACGGATATTCTCGCCATAAATACCGTATTTCTATGCATTACACCAGCTGTGCATTAAATATCACTTTTCGCGTAAAAAATAGTAACGAAATATAGAGACAAACAGACAGACAAATATATGTGAGAATATATATAATATATAACACAATCACAAAAATAGATAATGAGAATAAGAGTGAGAGAAAAGAAACACTAAAATAAGAGATGTGTCCACAAAAAAAGTCTATTAGAATCACTGCGAGGGTAAATATGAAGTAGAAGTAACGCAAAGAAGCTTATATTTACTAAATAGTTGTCAAAGGTCTTTACACTAGCGAAAAGTGGAACAAATATATTTTTAGTCGCACAACACTCTAAGCTTTTCAATAATGACAATTAATTTGTGTAACCTTTATTACATCTATTTTAATACTTAATTAATGAGTAACTTTACAGTGCGTACAATACATGCCAGGAATACGTTTGAGGAATAATTTATGAATAAAGAAAGCTTACCTTTTCAGAGAGAGTGAATACTGCCTTATGAGTTGAATCTTTACACTTTTATCCATGCATATGATTTAACTAATAACAACTAATTATTAAAATCACTGTTTGTTTGTCAGTCTTTTGCAGTTATTTTTTCCAACTAAGGCTTAAATTAGCTTAAATTCAATGGTTTTTACCTTAAGTTCACGATTGAATAAATTTGAGTGAAAAGTGTTATTACTTTTTTATATTAAATACCCGTTTAGTAACTGGATATTTAGGATTGACTTCAAATATATTTGGAATAAGTATTGTATATATTGTGGTTTCACTTAACTATGAATTGTATCAAATCTTACACACTTTCACAAAATGCACAAAACAATTGAATGAGAATGAGATTGAGTTGAGAACAATGATGAACAAAGTGGAAATCCAAGAGGGAGTAGAGAAAACTTGACACAAATTGAACTAAAATGCAAATACTTTTGTTGCTCACCAATGAATAGATTTTTAGGTTTATCTTTTCTTTTATTTATCTAGAGTTTGACAAAACCAATGAAAAGTTATTTTCTTAGTTCACTTTTGATCAAAAATTTATATTTCGCAAACATTAATACAATTATTGGTATTTCGGAAATTAAATGTTAATGAGAGTTATCTGTTATTAGATTAAACTGATAGAAACTTTTATTTTAGTAAAATTTTGTTTATTGATTTCAAGAAGGACTCAATCAAAGCTATCACATCACATAACACATTAAATATTAATAGTAAGTTAATAAAATCGAGATTATATGTCGCTTTTAAAATAAATACCACTCAATTGACAATATTTGGCACTAAACCAGGCTTCAGATGTACAATAAAAAAAGTTGGTAAATATAAATTGTGTCGCTTATACCGTATTTGAATAACTGCGCACTTCTATGAGGAAATAGTATAACTTAATGAAAGCGTTGTAGCAATGCTGAAGATTGCAATACAAATGCCAAAGTCGGAGAGAAAGATCATCACAGCCTTAAAAATTCGAAGTAGAGATACCATACACTGTTTGAAAGTAGTGCTCAACCATGGCTTTAGTTAGAATACAGTACTCTAGAATTGAAATGCTATGCGTTTGCTCAGTTGGTTGGCTCAGTTGCTGAAGGATCGAAATTATGAGCACAAAGATAGGGAAACTTCAAAAGAAATATATATAAACCAAATATACCATATAGTGAGTGCTCTACAATCGTGTATGCCTTGAATCATAGCTTCAAAAGCGCTCTCTCGCAAAAATTCAGAGAAGATATCAAATCAATAAATGGGCAAAATATACCCCAATTTAATTTGTACAGAGGATTTTCAAATGATATTTGACTTGACTAAGCTTTTTATAACAGAAACATTCTTTCATAAAAAAAATTATTCAAATTAGGTATGTATTCAACTGTGTAATAATTTGCGTATCACAACATTAAGTGCAACATCTTTGAAAAGTTTTACCTTTAATAATAAATCAATACCTTTAATAATAAATATACTTATCTGTAAAACATAAGATATTGTATATTCAAATGAATGTATTTATACTAATATTTATGTGTTATACATGAAAGTATATATTTCATGAAACCCCTTGACTTTTGAAAAGGACAGTAAATCTTTGTAAGAAAGTATGTTTTAAGTTTTGAAAAACCTTATCTAAAGTGCAACAAAACAAGATTGAAAACCTCTGAATTCTTAGAGCAAAGGTATTGTTTTTAGAACAATCTGACTGTAAACTAGTATTTGATAAGTCTATCTCAGTTGTAGATGCCGTGTATTGCAAGACTGCAAGACTGCTAAGTAGGGCAAGACTGCAATTTAGCACTGCTTTCACTTGTTTAGTAGAAAAGTGACAATTTTACTTCAGACTTGCTTACAATAGTGCTTATAAGGAAATTAAAGCAGAGATACAACACCTTAAGCTTAACGTTGATTATTGCAAATCGGCGTAAGAGTTTTGTAATAACTCGATATTTGTTTTCAATTAAAAGATATCGATTATAAGCCGAATGAAAGCTATTTACTCTCAAATGAATGTTGCGATCATATCATTCTAAAAACATGAGACTTTTGATTCTTATTTTCTTTTCTAATATCCAACTAAAAGCTTACACGACAAGAGCCCATAAGTGTAAAAAAGGGTACCCAACAAACTATATGGGTTATATATTACAAGAGTTGTGATATTACATTGCCTGTCAGGAAAATAGATGATACGTTAGCCTGAGTTAAACTGATATATCAGGTCAATCCAAAAAAGCTGATTAAAGTTTCCCTTTAATGCATGGTTTCGACCCTCAAATGTAGCATAAAAAATATGATCAAACTTGAGAAGAGAAAATAGGAAATTGATTCTCATTCATTGCTCAAACTTACATTCAGTGAACAACATTAACAACAACAACAACAACAATAATAATATCAGCAGAATATACACCCAAAAGATAAAAATGATGCCTAAATGATGGCAATCATAATGATAAGTTAGAAGAAATCATGCAATAATGGAATTAGCACTTTTATGTAGCTAAGCATCCTTCTATATCAAATTGAATGTTTTCATTCATTATTTTAAGATTTGAATGTTTTCATTTTTTCTATCGGTTAACATTTAATATGTTTTAGTACTGCAGCTGTTGTTATCTTATGTCTTATGATAGCCTTATGTTCGTAAAGTATCTGAAAGTGTTTGAAAATAAATTTCAAAATGCTGTTGAGAACTGTTCAAATAAGTAGTTTTAGTTTATCCAACAATTACCTTCTACTTTTACAAATGTTTTTCATCTAAATTATAATAATCTTCAGGGATAAGAAAGTGACAGAAAATTAAATAAATATTTAAATATCAGTACATTTAAATTGATTTCAAAGGACATTGCTTAAGTAATTGGAATATCGACCCCTTTTGGGGATCAGTTCTAATTATGATGAAATTGAAGACTTCTAAATGGGTCATCGATCGACGCAAGAATTATTTCTTATCTCCATTGGGAAAGTGGCGAAATGGATTTCTAAGTTGGCAAAGTTGGCTTTTTATAATGGGCTCTATGAAAGAAATATCATTTTCAAACATTTGACGTTTTCTTTCAATAATAAAACAAAAAAGATGCTAACTTTGACCCAACCATCAAAGGTCTAAGCTCTTTAATTAAAAATCTAAATCAGCGGTGGCAGGTCTCTTGGCCTAACGAACCAAATCTCTAACTAAAATTCTTAAAAATACCAATTAAATTGATCTTATATTAATAAAAGCAAAGCTAGTTTAAGTTGAGCTAGGTACTATTTTCAACTTGAGCTCAGATTAAAAATGGTTGCATGATTTTTTTCAATATTTATTTTTTATTTATAATACAAATATTAGGGCAGAAACTAATACTGTAGAAAACTTCAAAATATAAATAAGCCACTAATAATCATGCATCCGGCAGGATCTGGCCCTTAGGCCGCCAGTTGCAGAATCTTAGTTTAAAAATATCTATAAAAATGGAAGGGATAAAACTTTCTATTTTCAATAATATTACAATTTTAATATTTAGATTTAAAAATTATTAGGCTAAGTTATCTTATTTTATACCTGATAAATTATTAGTTGTTATTTTTGAGATATTCAACATTTTGAGTATTATTTATTTTAAAAATTCATATCTCAAAAAAGCTATAAAAATTTTAGTAAGTAAAGTGCTATAGATATAAATGATAGAATATAAATGAACTTTTATTTTTGTAACTACAATTACTGTCTGTGTTAATATATCTTTACACATATATATATTAGTAAATTATGTATGATGAATTTGGCACAAAATTCCACTTTAATAGCTCATATCAGATATAAGATTTTTCAAAGAATAGACATAATTTTACAGTTCAATATATCAAAAATTATAAGGTTTGAAATGTCATTTCTTCCTTAGAACCATTATAAACCGTTAAATATCAATTTTGTTGCTTTTGTGAAGTTAAATATAATTTGATGACTATTCCATTCCATCACAACTAGAATTGACCCCTAAAAAGGAATTATATTTTACTCATATGTACTAATATTCAAAATTGATGTGTATGTGTGTGTGTGTGTGTTTGTGTGTGTGTGTGTGTGTGTGTCCAGCTAAGACATACAGATATGAGACCCATATCATTAGAATCGGATTAGCCATCGCAGCTAATTTTCGAAAAAGGACCACTGGTCATGTTACCGAAGAAAATCTTATCACTTTAAAGAGTATAACATTTGCCTATAGTTTTACCGAACTGTTCATTTTTTACAAAAAAAATGTCATTCGATTTTGAACGTGATTTTAATTATTTTTTCTAAATATTATTCTAAAAGCTTATAACCTATAGCTTGTAAACTTACCTTAGATTGTTTTAATTATATACAGTATTTGTTATAAACTTTTTAATCATATTTAAAATAAATAATTTATTAATATTAAAAGGAGTTTCTATACATTTAAATATACTGTAAATGAGCCGATAATAAATTGAAATTTATTTGAATAAAAGCGCATAGAACTTTATATTTTGACTTTCTTAATATAAGTTGAATTTATATATTATTTATAAAACTTGTAAAACTTTGTTGAAGTTGTCTTATTGTAGTTTTGCTATAAAAAAAATAGTGAACTAAATTGATTTGAAGTTTGGATTCGATTTTTTGAACGTTTGAAATGGATTAACTTCATAACTATAAAAAAAAGTGATGCGTACATCTTTACGGAAAATCACTAACATTTTTGGTTAGTATTAAACAGAGTAAAGAAGAGGAACAAAATTTGATGTTAAGCTACGCTTGTTTTAAAGGAGTACTAGTATAAGGACTAAAAGAGATACCCTTTATATTAAAGAACTAAAAGAAAAATGTTTTGAAACAATGCAATTGGTTTGGTATTATAGAAAGTAATACTTGTAAGAAAAAAGGTGGAGTAGCTTTTATAAAGTTCTATTAAAAAAATAATGAAAGATGAGACAATACTTTGAAAGACAACATTAAGAGTACTTATAAAAAAGAATGATAAATTTTTTCCATTATATGTTTCCTTATATACTCTCGAAGATATGGTTTGCAAAAGTTGAGGCTTCGAATAAATAAGGTTTAAGTAATTTGATTTATTAAAGACAATTTAGCCAATTTTATAAGAATTAAAGCCAATTTCATCTATTAAAAAACTCTTCATTTAATCTACTAATGTTTCTACAGTTGAAAAGTATTCATGAAAAACATACATTCAATGTGGTATTAATTTTCTAAAAATCTCTTTCTTAAAAGATCTCAAGTTTTCTTTTTAAAGATATCATTAATTTATAGTTTAGATCATTTACAAAGAGTGACAACGGGTCAGATAGTTCTTATAGAACTGGTTCTCTGGTTCTTAAAGAAAGCATAACTAAAGAAGTTTCGTAACTTTTGTTTAGTTGAAATGTGGACAAATTTATTAAATATGTTCATAGCCTAAAATTATTTGAATACCGATTCCATTATCACAAACTCGTTATGACTGTTCTGAACATAAGAAAAACAGTCAACAACTCCTTCCACGTCCACAATAACAACAACTACTACTACTTCTACTGCAATACCTTTGACGATGAAATTCAAATACGAACAAATGTTTGAAAGTAATAGAGAAGATATGAATTCCGATAAGTGGAAAGAAATAGCAAAAATGTTAGAATTGTTGAAAATATAAAATTTTAAATATTAATGATATTCAGTGTTTGCAAAACTCTGTTGACAGTGGGTTGGAGTTGAACAACTTTAATGTACTATATTTTTCGATTCAATATTAAATAAAATTATATATAAAGTAATTAAATAATAATAATACTGAAGTTTAAAATGAATGAAAGCAAGAAATTTTGTTTCAAAAGCTTTTATTTCATAAATTAATTTTACGATATTTACAAGAAATGAATAAAAATGAAAAATATATAACATATGTTCCAGAAGTGGTCCAAGTGATCCAATAACGCCTTCTATAAGGCGACATTATTAAGGGGAACCGTTAGATTACTTATTTTGCATATTTTCTTGCGCGTGATAATGGCATATAAGTCAAACTGACCGATATCGTACAGTACTACCTTATCCCAAAGGGGAGAGGGTCTGGAGTCTGTTGTGTGCAAGTATTTTCATTATAAGATTGTCTTAATTGCAAATTAGAGACAATCATTTCGGATACTTTAAAAAAACATTTTATTAATACACATAAACTCATAAATATTCCGCTAAACTTCATATTAAAGCATGAAAAAGACGAACCGAACCGAACCGCTATCCGCTTACACTCAAACCGAACCGATCCGCGAACCGCATATTTCAGAAAATCGCGGGTGACCTGGTTAGAACTGCTCAAGTTTGTATGCCATCATTGTAAACAGAGGTATATTCTTCTTCAATATTTGTGCCACTGTTTTTCTAGTTATTTCTCTGTTGTGAAACCAAAAGTTTGTCATTAATCGCTCCTCAATAGTGAATGGGCTTTAGTCTGTCATTTCTTGCAATTAATTACTTACTGAATCAATTTATATAAAAATAATAATTTATTAGTTATGTAAAAACACTAAAAAACATGAGAAGTTTTTATTGGTTTGAACACTTTATTATTTAACACTAAAAAACATTGCATAATATGTACAGATGCTAAATATGAGAAATGAACTATGTTAATAACATTTATGTTTTTTAATTCATTTAATTAAATTTAATTTTAATTAATTAATAATTTTAATAACATTATATATGAAATGGGCTCATTTTAAAATAAATGTTCGCAAGTCAATGTGACCACTTTGATTTTGAAATAATTCCATGTAATTTCCTGCAGTCTTAGGTATGCTTTCTTTAAGAAGTTATTAGAGATCCAGCTTTATAGAAGAATTTGGCCATTGATCCTATTTCTCTTATAATAAAGCTAGAGATTTACAAATAATAGATATTTCTCTTAAAATATTTTTCACTTAATCTTCATATTTTAATATCGTTATTAATCTCTTTTTGATTGATTCCAAACGAAGACAAGAATTTATTAAGAAAATTTCGAACTATTTGATGTCCACCAGAAGTGACTTATGATTTCTATTATAAGAGATCCTTTAAAATGAAGCATATAAAAAGTCAAAATGCAAAAAGTAAGCCCTTAGATGATGTTGAAATGGTTCTCAGTTTCAATATTAAACTTATGTGATTTATATTTTGTTGCTCTTGAATGTCACCTCCTTATGGCGTTTACAACAAAATGCAATACAATATATTTTAGTCAATGTACTAATTGATTGTATACCGTATTTACTAACTCTTTATTTTATATTTTAAAAATTGATAAAATTTATTAATATTAGTTAGATTTATAAAATAGAAAAATTTATTAGTTAAGAAAATTAGATGAGATTAAAAGCTTAAACTTTATAATTTTGCTTTAGAGTCAGCAATTATTAATGGTATTAATTAAAGCTTTTGATAAACTAATAATATTTTATAAACTACATGAAGAGTAGAATTTTTATTATTTATTTAGATAATGAATATTCATTAATTAAAATTTTTGATTAAGTAATTTGTCACCAGAAAATTTGCAAATATGTAAGTAATTAGTGAATTAATGCTCGTAATAATCATATCTGAATAAATAATACGTTAATAAAATAAAAATAACAAATTTTAATATTAAAGCAAAAGTGTTAAAAATGGTTAAAATGGTGTGTTTGGCAATATGGAGACAATCTCAATTAATCATAAATAGGCATTCTTTTGGCTTGTTTGACATTAAGCTAATCACATCTTTTGAGATGCTTTTGAGAAAAGAGCTTTTTGGAGATAAAGGCCTGATTAGAAGGACTATTGTCCTGCAGCTGGTTTTGTTTCTTTTTTAACTTTTCTTTAACATCAAATAACAAATGCCCGACCAGTAAGAGCTGCTGATTGAGAGCGTTTGATTGTGTTACTCAAGAAGGATCTCAGAGATCGTGCTTTCAAATCTCAGCCGATTTAGTCGTTCAATTGAAATACAGAGTATATTATAGTGAGAGTATAGTCTACAATGAGATGCTATGACTATTCGGTTCAATATTAGATCGATTTGCTTTTGCTGTCCACTGATTACTTTTGTGCTTCCTCTGGGATTTCTCAACCATTTTATTGGCCTGAAATTGTCTTTTAAGTTGAAGTATTTGTCAACGCCATCTCCTTAAGAATTGCCATCTCCTTAAGAATTGGGTATCAAAATCTGAGAACCCCTTTCAAAAGTTTAGTTTATACAACATTCACCATCAATAAGGATAAGATAAAGACAAAATAAATAAACCTAATGTCTCACTACTAACAATAGACATTTGCCGCTCAAAGCACCGTAAAAGTGGTCCTACAAAACTCATTCCAAAGATCTTCTGATGCTTTCTTCCAAACTTTTGAGTGAGAGAACACTTCGACCAAATAGAGTGAAAAATACTGTTCATTCGTTTGATAGATTCGAGAGAACTTTTGCTGAACTGATCAAAACTTTTTACAATACAAAGAGTTAAAAAAATGAAAGCTACATACAAAACACAAAGAAGATTTTTTCTTTTTAATCGATCTTCTTATAAATCTTTTAGTCTATATTATTCTTGTAGAATAATTTATTTTTTCAACTCTAGCTATTTATCGATCATTAATGACTTAAATCAGTTTATGTGTTAACTTAAGTTAGATTTTGAAATAGATTTTTCAGTAAATTCAACATAAATACAATTGCTTTTAAATCCATGAATAGCATTGATAATATAATTATAAAGCTATGCTTACGAGGCTATCCTTACGAGGCTATGCTTTGGCACACATTTGTAGGAATTGTTATGCATAGATTGTGTACGTTTTCTAAGCAAATAAATGATTGCTATCAAGTATGCAAAACATTCTATAAACTACTCTCTCACTCAATAACAAACATGAAAACCAATCATTTAATTCAATAATCAAATGGTACTTTTATTTAAGTGCATTCATATAAATGAATCAATAATAGCAAATATTTGATAGCTCTGGAAATGAATTGTTAATTATTTTTTAACGAATAAGAAAGAAGTGATTACTGAAATTAATAGTGATTTGTCTGTGTGGCAAATATAATAATTTAGAATAAATTCTGTTGTTATTGCTTACAATTCAGTCTTTTGGAGAGACTTACAAATCAATAATGTAAAAGAGATGCAGTTGTAGAGACACTTATATTTCGTTACTAATAAGCCTAGAATTGCGCACTGCATGTAAGGAAAGCCCTAATTAGACAATATATAGAATATCTTGAGGGTTATTTAACTGCTGCCTTTCATACTTTTAGTTAATGCTAGCTTTGATCAATTGCAAGGATAATCTATGTAAGAGCTTCTTTGGAGCAAACAATCATTAAATGCGGCAGACATTTACGCACAAATTACAACATTTACTATTTTCTACTCTAATCTTCACTGTTTACTCAATACTTTTAGATAATAATTCATATCAAATGCCCAGTTCTACAGTTTCCAATGCTCTTCAATGAAGGCTAACGTCTAATAAACTTTTTATATACTTCTCTAGTTTAAGATCATTCTCTAATATATAATTAATAGATTATCATTGGAAAGAATTTCATTCAAATATTTGCATTAGTATTAGTATTGATATTGCAATATTCAATACAGTATAACCCCGATTTTGACAACTCGGATTATGGCAAAATTCCATTATAGCAACTGATTTTTAAAGCCCGGACAGCTCGTATGGGTCGATAATGTTAAAGTGTGAGGATTATGGCAACCCCGGTTATGGCAAAACCCCGATTATAGCAAAAATGTTTTTAACTTTGTTACAGTGCAAAGATATTTAAGCAATTTTTCAAAAATCCGTTAAACT
>JAQGAN010000246.1:0-12477 GCA_034697745.1 Nothrus palustris
ATAGAAATATACATTTAAAATGAAAATTTGGTTCATTCGGAATTAGAACTAACTTAGAATATATGATCTTTTATGGCTGAACTCTAAAAATTATATAAATTAATTTAAATTTTAATATTTCATAAACGTATATATGAAATGTATAAAATTTCATTTTAAAACAATTAATAGATATCTCAATAAATATACAAGATTAGCATCAGCTTACCATCTAATTATCATTTAGTACATGCATATCATTATTATTCTTTTGATAGAATATTTAGATCTTTGAATTTATATTTTAATTGAATATTTGATAGAAATAGACATAAAACAGAACAGCTGTCTTGTATCTCATTTCTTTAATCTTATAGTAATTATATTTCAATTTATGAACCAAAACATGTAATTTTAGAGAATTGCTAAATTACAGAAAAACTTTTAACAGCTATATTTTTCAATAGCTTTATTTAAATATATTTTCTCAATGAATGAGAATAGTTTGCATTTTTCAATAATCTCTATAATTATTTTCAATAGACATTAACAAAACATCATTAATAAAAAAATAGTAATCACCAGAGTTGGATGTTTTTCAATTTAAGATTCTGTATATACGATATATTATATTAATTAATTTCACTAATAATTCTCAAATAGTAATATTCTATTGAAAGAAAATTTTTTAAAATCTTAAATAAAAAGATATTTATCTTAGATTTCAAATTCAATATTAATTTGTTATAAATTTTCATTTGAATACATTCTTTAGAACCTTATTATAATTGAATGAATAGCGTTTTTTAGACACAAAGCTAGTCTCAAATTTATGTTATTGTGTTTAATGCCTGAAACTTAGTCTGAATAACAAATGAATGTTTTAGTAAGTCTGCAAACTATTCATTAAATAAAATATTTGTTGGTCTTTTAAATAATAATGAATGTACTAATAATTTAATAACATCTCATTTATCAAACTTACCATCTGATTTTGGCTGTTCGCTATTGTTCACAAATGAAATTATTTCTTATGTATTATTGTTTGGTAAGAAAATAAGTCTTTATTTAGTTTAGATGCAAGTTTTTATGCTTTTATATTTTTGTGCTGCACTTTGGACTGTCTTCTTGTTGTTGTTCTCTGTTTCAGTTGTATATAAGATGACAGAGAGTTGTGAAGAATAATTCATGAGTCAAGTAATGTTAGCAATGCTGTAATGCTGTATCCATAATAGAGGAATAGAGGCATAGCATGGCATAGACTCTATGCCATAGAGGACACTGACATTCCTTTTGTCTGAGAGTCTGATGAAACTGAAAGAGAAAGAAAAATAAGTCAATCAGTTTTGGTGAGAGCGCAGGTCATGATAGGAAATGAAAATGTGTGACTTGGGATTTAGGGAATTCCGACAACGAGAGCACAATATTTTTTTATCTCTTTTCTGTTTAGAAATAGCATAAACAAGAGAAATATTTTATAAAAGATTATTATAATTTCCTTTAACTGCGCCTCAATTTAGCTCTAAATACATTGCTTTACTTTAAGAAATGAGAGGCAAATAAATAAAAGTTAGTACCACTTCATAGCTATGTCCGATGCAATTAAGGGTTTCCTCGTTAATGACAATGTGTGTATATAAATGTGAGTTTGTGTAACACAACTTGAATTCTAGTTGTGCAGCTTATGTAGTCCTGTGTTGGCCTAAATTGCCTGAAGCCGACCAACCGATCGCTTAAATGAAAAAAGCTAACTGACTGAAGGAGGACTTAAATAATAGGAAAGCCAAATATAAATAGCCTTTCCATTTGCTTACTGTAGAACATGTAGAACATCAAAGTCTATCCAACCAAAAGAATTAAGATCTTCTTATTGTACAAAAACCAAAATAAAGAAATAGAAAAAAGTTCATCTCATCTGGCAATGGATTGTGAAGGGTTTGACTTTGGCATATTGTATGCTATAATATATTACTTCAATAAGGAAAACAATGCTGGATAAGTAAGCATAGCATTTACAATATATTCAACTAAATGAGATTCTGATTCAATTATGACAACGGCTAATAAATTATGGCTAAAATTGCGTTTTCTTACTCGTAATACCAATAAAAGAGCAATGGAATGAACAAAAGACCACAAATATATGATATAAGAGAGATAGGAAGATTTGAAAAGAGTCTGGACTCAACCTTTAAGTTTTAAAATTCACTATTTGCGTGCTCTTCCATCAAATCGTAAACGTGAAAAATTTTTGAAGACTTATATTAGTCAAGAATAAAGTTTGCTAAAGAAAATCAAGATTCCTGTACAGTTTCATCAATCAAAAGATAGCACTGCTATAAGTACGTGTTTTTGGCAGTTGCCTTTCCATGCGTACCACTGATATATCCACTGACGCGCAAACCTAATGCTACATACAATACTGTATTGGACTCCCAAATGCCTTATTCTTTTACTTTGGGAAATAGTCACTCAAATCGCATTCGCATGTATTCTGCACTTTATTATAAATGTGGATAATATTGTATGTAATTCTAAATTAGAAGTAAATCTAATGGAAATAGAAAAACAAAATTCTAGATAATAAGCATTATGTCGAATACATATGCAATACATTCATATCAGTTGAAATATGTTGACGATAGACTCGATAGTGGAAAAAAAAGTTACATTAGATATAAGTTAGTGTTTGACTATAAGTTGCATTAGAACACAAAGTTTGTGTCGAGGGATATTGCAATCACGTTATTTACCTCATGGGATCAATGATCGAATGGAGAAATGCAATGAATTCTTTTCAATTGGCATTATTGTAGGCCTTAATCAATCAAATGGCAGAATGCAATGCAGAGTGCAATGCAGTAGCAATTTTGTAGCAATAAGTTTTGCCTCAATTACTTATTGTTTCATTCATTTCAATGCTATCACTGAAAATCATTGATAACAACCAAAACACTTCCTTTTAGTTTAACTCATATTAAATCAAGACTAGGAATACTTGTTCCCACTTATCCTTTAAAATAATTAAAAGCAATAAATTTGATTCAATGAAATATTTTTATGTTCATAATTTATCAATGATTTATCTGTTAAGAAAATCAAAACATTCTTACAATTTGATCAAATAGAAGTACTCAATAAGATAATAATCAAATATAAAGTCAGAGCAAATAGTCATTTAGTTTAATGCAATAATTCCAATAAATCATTTTTCAAAAACACATACAATTCATACAATAAATGATGTAATTATAGAAAGATATGTGAATTCAGTCAGATATCATTTACAGAAAATTGTATCCACTATTTTGTATAAGTATATAATATATTTGTATGGCATTTATTGCTTGAAAACATGTTAGATATACAGATGTGTACGATAATGCTTACTTCACAATGGCTTGTTTTTGTCTCGTATTTGCTATCAATGCGTGAGTTAAGTCAATCATAATATGAAATGCGTGTTTTCATTCAATTACATGACTCAAAAGTAACTTTAGAAGCGCTATCATTACAAATAATACAAGAGACCTAACAGTAGTTAAAAGCCAGTCTCTAAATATACAGTTAGTTTTAATATTTTTACAAAGCAATGGATCAGCTCATTGAACACAATCAGTACAAACACTATTATATATTTACATTCGTAAGACTAATCACGGATACGATAAAAGAAGATTTCGGAATTGCCAAAGATATTAAGTCAAAGCTAATTCACTGAAATATTTTGAAAGAACACGCAGTCATGACATGCTGTCCATAGCAATGCCAATCTCAAGCTTAAACATCACAGCATTTAAGACGAAACTTGGAAACTAAGTCGAAGCTAAGAATTATTCTCCACCTCTTGACGACAGAAACTCAACTTTAAGACTTCCTGTCGCTAAGGCTCAACTCAAATAACAAAAACAATAACTTTTTTTATAAATCTCATAAATGATTTACTATAGAAAGCGATACTTATTTTTAACAAAAATCTATTAAACATAAGTTTTTTGTGAAATTTTGTAATTTGAATTGAGAAACTCTTTTTTTGTAAATATTTGAAAAATGTTAAATTTATTAGTATTTTATACTTAAGAGATATCCAGACACAGAATTTGATAAATATATTTTGAAACATTGGTATTATAGTAGAGAGTAAAGTAGCATAAGTTATAACCGCTTTCACTCTAATGCTTTTTTAAATATTAAAAAGGATGCAATTCTCGAGTTCAGTGCACTCATAAATTTTGCAATTGAATGGATGGCAATTTGGACGTTACATAAATTTATAAACACTCAACTGTTACAAAACATATTATTGAGTGTATCTTTGAATTGAAGCAATTTTTCCAAATGTCAAAGAATTATGCGCTAATTGTGTCAAATCTGTTCCATACCATTCACAACTACAACAACTTATATGAGAGTTACATAACTATTACAAACGTTGAAATATGATTCATGCAAAGTATGCAAAAACTATGCAATAATAGCATAAAACGTTACAACAGGATTAAAGTGTCAATAAATGGTGGGATCTTTATTCTGATAAATGACAGAACAGCATGACTTTATTTTGTTTTTTAATTCAAATCTAGTTTGGCTGCAATTTTATGATTGCAGTTGTCTTGGAGTTAGACTCAAATAAATTGGTTCTATTTTTATTTAAACACGATTTCTACACGAATGAACATTTAATGCCAGCTTAGGATCGGAATTAGCTTTTAAAAGATATAAAAGAATTTACGAAGTATTCACTCTATTTCTTGTATTTTATTTCAAATTTAATAATTTGATAACTCATGAAAAACTGTCAATCGAAAGAGTAAGAAAAGAGTTTGTGCTTTTTGTCAGTATTAATATTTGCTGAAGGAAACGATGTGTGAAATACAGAGATTCCTATAATAATATTATATTAACAACAAATTTTCAGAACTTCAAGTTTGGCCTTTTTATCATTAAAGTAACGGTTAAAGTGAGCCATCAATAGTTGCCCTAAAATGATAATAACTTAGAGAATAACATTTATAACTTGAAAGCTCAACTGTGAAAAATAGGTCTCACTTTTGTAGAAAAAAATTACTGCTTTTCTTTTTTTTAACCAAAGGGCACAAAAATGGTTTAAGTTTGGTTTGGTATTGAAGATGAACTGATTCGACTGACTCTATACAGTGATGGTTAGATAGCACTCATTCTATTGAAAATTAAAGCATTATATTAAATGCAAACGAAAGTAAATTGAATTATGACCCAAACTATAAGTAAGCATAAAGAGTAAAAACCAAATAAAATTAACGCTCTTTCGTATTGTTGAGTATGAGTAGTATAAGTAGTAAAAGCAAAGAGAAAGGATGGGGAACTCAACCATTGGTGATATATATTTCCGCAAAATAGAGATTTTTCTTTTAGAACTCATCGGACTGAGAGAAGGACGCTTTGGATGCTTGCTTTGGATGCTTTGCTTATAATCACGCCTTTTGTAGTTTTGGGAACAGAATTTAGAAGAGCATTGAGAACATGGAATCCAATAGTGTTCAGTATCCGCCAGTTGTGACGGCATTTGTAGTCATACAGTAGTGAGTCTTTTGTGAGTCATTCCAATGCATCTCAATTACAAACTCAAACGATATGAAGGCTGGCAATCAAATTCGACCACTTTTCACGCGAGACTTGAATGAATGGGTCTCCGCTTTATGTATATTTTGGTCTTTTATTTCTTTAGAGTCTAGAAAACGGATGGAATATATGAGTCAGAGTGAGACCAGCTTAGAGTCAGTGGAGAGGAGTTAGTCGTAACTGAATTGTTCATCAAATAAATTTGGCAAAAGTCGAGCTTCGAAACAAACATACGAAGCGTGCATACACTCCAAACTTTAATTAATTGAATATATGCCACGAGCAGAACGTTGTGGAAAGAATAAAAATAAGACATTAATAGATCAAACAGTGTAAATATGTATGCAATCCGAATACAAGTTAGTTATTTATTTTGCAAGAAAAGGATAAACATTTTCCTTAAGAAATCCACTTTAAGAAGACTATACACGCTTTGCGCTAAAAAGAAAATATTGTACGATAGCAGTACAGTATATTTTAGTTTTGCTTTCGCTTTCAAATAAGGGTATAATCCTTGCAGCTGTGCTCTGAGGTTTAAGTAGTAGAATCTGTTTCTGGCATATGAAGAATCTGAGCACAAACCAGGCTTTGCATTGCATTCCATTCCATATATTATATGAGACTATTCTTAAGTGCGAGAAAAGTAAGAAAAGTAGAGACAAATAGAAACCAAAACAGAAATAAAGAGAACTTAAGAATTACTGTATATATATATATAAGAAAGAGAGCGATAGAGAACCAGAGAGAGAGAGAGAGAGAGAGAGAGAGAGAGAGAGAGAGAGAGAGAGAGAGAGAGAATCTCAGACTTAAGTTAGAAAAAGCATATAACTTATGCAATAATTATATAGAAAGATAGATTGAATGATGAAACGAATAGGATGTGCGTCGAAGACACCACTGTTCATTCCAACTGAGCCAACACTTATCTCACATATCCTAGTCTTCAAATATCCCCTGAGGTTTTCATCTCAACTTCAGGTTCGGTCACTCGTTTTGGTTAAGCTCAAGCAAAGGGAGGACGCAGATGGCGATTATCTTATTTATATAGTTATATGTTATATAAGTTCAAAATGAGTTAGATTTGAGACTAAAAAAATTCTATATCCAAACAAATAAAACAATGGAATCTCTTTAACATAACTAGAATTATGTGATAGCTTCAAGTCTTCTCACACTCTAAATTATACTGAAATAGCAGTGAATAATTTATACAATACATTACTTGATAATAATATAAACTATTTGATGCTTCGAAAAGCGATAGCTAACTATTCCTCTTGTCTACTGTTGAGGGCATTGTAT
Source organism: Nothrus palustris (assembly GCA_034697745.1). Lineage (NCBI taxonomy): Eukaryota > Metazoa > Arthropoda > Arachnida > Sarcoptiformes > Nothridae > Nothrus > Nothrus palustris. Next base: position 6,883 of record JAQGAN010000246.1, read on the forward strand.
TCAACATTAAGATTTTGAAGAGATAGAGATCACAATTGTATAGTACTGTATATGCAATTTGAAGCCACGAATTTTTTATTTAGATTAAACTTTGCCTGAGATTAAAGAGAGAATAATACCCGGGAAACACAGCAGGAGTTTATTATAGTGGAAGTCAAGCCATTCCAATCTAAAATCCCAAACTGAATACTGTATAATATAATGCATCAAATATTATATGAATCAATTCATTCATCAATTATGCTTTGAGTCTATTTACTTATTCTATAAACGCATTATTCATTATTACCAACAATGGAGTAAATAGTATTTCCCAATTGCAAGAATTGATGACAAAAATAAATGGATCTCACAATACTCTCACTTTTAGCCTACTATCACTTTTGTGTAGAGAATAACACATTTTTGCTTTAAAAGCAATAACAGTAAAAATCGTGTGGTTTTACTCCACACTTTTTATGCAATATTTTTTCTTTCTCTCAAAAAATAGAGGATTTATCAGAAGATTCATTACTTTTATAATACATTTTAGATCAAACTCTCTATATCTCTGTAAAGAGTACAGCATAGAAGAGTACAGTATAGTTGAGTTTATGTCAAAATTTTAAGCCAATTTAGAAAAAGACATTAGGTTTTTCAATATTTTTTATATCTCGTATAATATTTATTTAGTATTAATAGAGAGACTTATTAACTCGAGTCAACTGTATTGAGTCCAACATCAATAATATGACGCATGCAGTTCTCCAGTAGTGTCTGAGTAGTGTATTGTATATTAATATTATAGCTGAAAATTTTATAAACAAAGCCCGTCACAAACTCATAAATCTTATGAACACCGACACAATAGAGAGCATCATATCGACAATAGTGCTGTTTTTACTATACTCTACACCAGCTCTACACCACTTTCACTCTACTGTATAAATAAAAATCGCATAATCAATATTTTTAGCTTATATTTTGAGATAGATATTGCTTCATCTCATTCTTCTTTGGATTTACGTGCGATCATTTCAACAAAATTTTATCTCCAATGCGATGGTAATCAATCACCACAATGTCAAATACATTTTAATAATTTACACCACAATCCTGTTTCACAAAACTCAATAATTATTTTTTTAATTAACGTTTCGCTCATAATTAATGCAAAAGTTTTGCAATTATTGGCTTTAATTTAGAAGATTATTATTTTTATCAAAACTTAACTCAATAATAGTGAAGGAGAAAAAAGTTTTAGATCTCAATTAAAGAATACCATTAAACTCAATTAAATTGAGTTAATAATAATAATCTACAGAGCATTTTAATCTACAGAGCATTTAAAGCTATAATAGGGTAAGAAAGAGATTTTGTTTTTTCTATTTTGTACAAAACAAAAGTCATGACAGAGTGGGAGCGAACGAAAAATGCTATAAAATAGAGCGTTAAAGCATTGAAAATAAATTACAAATGAATTTGCCGTGAAAACATTGCACACATTCTGTACATTAGTCTCCTGACACTTGCAAATAATTCACGCTAACCAAACTGATCCAAACTCTGTTTTTGTATTTTGTGTGTATCATACAATCTGTGCCCTCAGACAGCAGGCAAGGTATTCACACACAATACTGTTTTACAAACTCTACGAACAATTTTCAATAGTTTAGATTCAAAATATACAATAAAAATAAGTTGTGCCATAATATATGGCGACAGCAACTCCTGCACCCCATATCCTGTAGTGTTCATAATTCTATACCTGCTTTTTTATTAAAACTAATGCATTTCAAGCTTTTATTATTCTAAATGTTTATACCATATGCAATACTAAAATGCCATTTAATCTAATATCTATTTTAGAGCCCATATGTCCACATCATTAGTGATTCTCATGAACAAATTGCGTATTTTATTGGTTCACTAAAAGTAATAATTTATAATATTATTTTATAATATTGGCTGATAAGCACTTCGACCGAACTGAGACTCAACCTTCAGTTTAGGTGAGAAACAGTAGTGCCAAATGTGTTACACCCAAACTCATTTGTCAACTCGAGTCCCTCGATATTGCTTTTTATGAATATTTTGCACAACTTATCATACCTTTAATGCACGTTTGGTAGCATAGGTTGAACAATATTTACTGTTCTATGAATTTGAATTCAATACCATTTTCAGCATTAAGTCAAAGCGTGTTTTAATCTTAAAAAATTCATGAAAACAAATAAAAAACATGTGTCATTCAGAATAGTTGTGAACCAAGTTTTGCAAAGTTTTCATCCCTTAAATATTCAGAATGTCATGAATGAGAAGATATTAAGATAGTGTTTGTCAAACGAATTATTCAGTCGTCAACAAAATAATTAAAATTTGAGTTAAATTTATTTCAAGTCTTAATACTTAATTAAACAATTAATTTTATAATTTAATTGATTGAATTCAATTTAGAAAATGAAAGTCTAATACTTTTAAATTAATAGTAAGCTATGGTTTAATAAATGTGTGCATTAATGATGGAATTATGTTGAGACACACAGAGCGCGCAATTATATTGAAAAGGCTCTCATTTATGTTTTTCTTCATTACGTATATGAATGTTATTAAATGCAAGTCTGACGCAAACCCTAATGCAAACCCTAATGCACGTAACCTCCTTTGCCTCACCCAAAATCATTTGTCAAACAAAAAGTTGAGCCCATTTTTAATAAAGGACAATAAACCATATGTGAGGGGATGGAAAATGCAATTCAAATGCAACTAAATATATAAGGTATGAGATTATATAGCGATTCTGTATCAAATGTATGTGATTTTGCCTTCAACTAGATTTTAATATGAAAATAATGGCAATGACTGATGTAATGCAAGTTGTATTAACCCGTTTGTAATTAAAATAGAGACGCATTCGTATAAATCAAAAGTCAGATCAGTAGAAGAAATAGTCAACATTAAAGTGACTTTTGGCTTACACAGGGCTAACAGGCTTTAATGATATGGCTGTCAATTCATGACATGCGACAAAGTTAGACATAGCGAGAAAATATAAAAACGTAAAGTCCTATCTAAATATATTACTCGAGGCCATATTCTTAATGTGAGGTCGTAATTGATCTCATGCTTTCCTTAAGTTAGTTCATTCCCTATAAATAGTTATAATGGCTGACAGTTAGCTTCAAATAATTTAAAAATGCTTACAACAAGTCTATAAAGTTGTAGCAAATTGTTTCAAATAATAAGCATTATCCCTAACAGACAAGAATGGCATGAAGTTTAAACTCTCTAAGTATGAGACTCTGAAGCTCTGAAGCTCTGAAACTTGACCGCTCAGGCAATTGCAGGAGATGGCAATGGGCGAAGACTGACGAGGCTGAGAGGGCTGAGAAGGCTGAGAAGGCTCTGCTTATAAAGTGGTGGAGTAGAAGTCAAGGTAATTGTCCGATTAGAAAAATATGTGGAAATGTAGAACATAATTATACTGTCGGATGCTTTCAATTTAATGGCTATGTTTTCTTGCCTTCCTTTGGAGAGAGAGAATGGTATTCGTGTTATTAAAATATTTAGTTACTATGGAAAAAGTAAAACAAAAATACGTTGTAACAGTTGTGTATCTCAGGTATACCTATACTGTAATTTTGAGAGCTTATACAATTCAAAAAAATCTATAAATTATTATGAATGATAAATGTATGAAATGAACAAATTTGTCAGACATTCGATTATTTGCACAAAACATATTGAAAATACAAAACGCAATTTATAAAAGTGTCAGAAACAAACTCTATTTAATCAATTGATTCGTAAAAGACTTGAGAAATTAAGGAATGATTTTTTTTAAGAGACATTAAAAGTTAAAATAGAAAATTGGATCAATTGCTGAAAAGACTAATGAAAATTCCAGAGAGACTCAAAACTAAGCAAAAAAGGGGATAAAAAATGAGTCGCGAAAGATGCAAACCTCAAAAATGCATTGACACCGTCGGAGATGTAGGAGAATAACTTAGAGTGAAGACAACATCTGCTTAATTCTCGCCAACAAATGGACTCATTTAGTTTAATTTATATTTTAGGGTCGAAATAACCCCAGGGGTTAATCCGATAATAGTATAATATGAAGACTAATTTATGAATCTAATTAAAGGCATTCCCAGAATACTGTACTATTACTTTAGCATATATTTTGTTGAAAGAATGCTCAGACCTGTGATTTGATGATAAGCTACTAAGCACTGAAAACAGGAAAATGCAAAGCAGTGGAAAGTTTTATTAAAGCAAATATTTTATATTAAACAATACAATAACTGTAAAGAGAATCGTAACTGCTAGAATTTGAATCGCAAGTAATCCTCTTTTATCGTTGGTCTTCAATCAGTTCTGCCTCTCATATAAAAGTTGTATCAAATGAAAAGCAGAGAAATCAGATTCAGTCCATTTCACATAAAAAATTGAACTCAACGTTACGGTTGTCGTAAAATTAAGTTTAGGCCATAAAATAGCGAAATACTGAACACCAAATTTTAATAATAGCGGTCATAAAGTTTATTGGATTAGAGTCACAGCTTTGGACATTCAGGTATGATATCGAGTATTAATTCAATAAATACAATAATACGTGCGCTAATAATTCAATTTTACTCTATCTTGCCTTTTGACAAATAGGATAGACTTCATCTTAAGATTCCGTTTTTGCTGCTCTTATGTTATAAATTGAATTCAATTTAACTTTAATTTAATAAAATGTATTTTAATAAGTATCACAAATATACTGCACAAACAAATTAAATATCACATTAAACCCTTGTTGAAAAGATTTGCAAAATACTTATTGATTTCCATTATTGTTATTCTGCTATAAATGTAGAGAACATATACACTGAATGTAGAGTACTTTGAGAGTAGAGTGACTCTAAACAGTGTACATTATTCTTGCATATGATGAGAGAGAACTTGACAATAGAAAATTAAATAAGACTATCCATCAGACTCTGAAACTAACATTTATTCAATTAACTTAACAGTAGACAGAAGTTGAAGAAGAGATGGTAACGGACACTAAAAGTTTTAATAAATAATAGCACTTGTTGTCGATGAATACTTTTGATCTGAAGAAGTAGAGGAAAATAATATGGATTAAAAGAAAGTGTTGTTTATGATGTTGATTAAGAAATGGGGTTCAGTATGTAATTGGCTCTTATGCCAATGTCTTATCGATATCTTTACATTCACCTCATTTAGAGTAAATGTATTATTAGATGTATTACCAAAGGGACTTCTAATGGCATTCAGCAGAAGTATCATGTTTTCTCATATAATGGTAAAAGCATACATTCTATACTACATTACTGTCCTATACATCAATGATTCGATACTACTCTTCTGCAAATTCGGTAGTAATTAGGTTTTTCTTGTAATATGTAATATGATGTCTCATCTTATGCTCCCTTGGCTTCGATCATAATCGTGTTGTCTCACAAATCAGTCTTCACTAAACTCATATACAATACAATAATATAACATTATATAAGGTGCAAAAGCTCCTCTTTCAATATTTATATTTTTCATAAATATTTCATAATGTTTTATTCTATTGTTTTATCTTTGATTTATGTG
>JAQGAN010000247.1:0-12475 GCA_034697745.1 Nothrus palustris
TGAGCTTGAAATTCATCTTCCAAGCTTTGAGCTTGCTTTGCAAGCTCGAAAATCTTTGCGAGCGAGCTTGAAGCTCGAGGTAGTCCGAGCGAGCTTGAGCTTATGCGATCTTTAGTCTAAACTATTGTGAAGTATGTCTTCAGCAAAATCATTACAGATATACAAACTTGAAAATGGAAAATATCCAATAGATTTGAATGCTTTAAATTCTATTCTCGACAAAGTTGGAAACCGTAGAGTTGGGATCTATTCAATCAATGGTCCGCAAGTAATGGAAAGTCATTTATATTGGGATTCTTTTTAAAGTATCTCAACTTTGAAGGAAATGGCGATTGGATTAATAGTGAACTCGAGTCGACTTTACTTTTCGCGGCAGTAAAAGAGAGACAACCGGTATATTGATGTGGTTCTGAGCCGTTCTTTCTAAACAAAAATGGATCAGAGATTGCTTTACTCCTGATGGACACTCAGGTTTGAAAAAATTAAATTTCCCTTTTCGTGGTTTCAAAATCTTTGTTCAGATATTGTGGACGCCATTGGATCTGTTGATGACGTTTTGATTTGCTTTAAAGGATTCAAATATGTTCTCAAATGATTAATTCAAATAAATTTCATAACTTTTCTTAATTAAAAATTTAATTATTGTATAGACTTATTTAATATTCAAATTAATATCTTTAATAAAATTTTAAAATCTTTGGTGAAGAATCAAGTTTAATATGATTTAAACTATAAATTCACTTATATATCAATTCTGTTGTTAATTATTTATCTGTTTTTCAAAGTATCACTTTTTTAGTTGAGATAATTTTCTCATAAAAGGGTTTTAAAGACATTGATCTATCATTTAAGAGTCATTTAATTTACAAAATAAGTTGATTGATATTATAAGTTAAATGAGTTTAAGATAAAGTTAAGAAAACTTTCTTAATTGGCAAACACTGTATCTTACGCTAAATTTAAGGTAATTTAGATTACAAAGAGATATACAGTCATATCAAAAACGTATATTTGTGGGTTTGGATTGTATTAAACTATTTCCTGTTGCGATATTTGAATTTAAATTTTTTTCACAGAATAATAAATTTTGTCGAAAACTTTGAGAGACTTGTATTGCGAAATGTGTTTTCATAAATAATCCTAATCTATCCTACGATAACATACAGTGATTTATTATATCTTATGATATGAGGGATACATTTTTAAAAAAATTACTCGATAAGAATATTTTAAATGCTTCCTAAATTGTTGCAAATCTGAGCAAAACTCTTAAAGCATGAAAATTCTAATGTTTGAATAGATAATCAATATTTAACATATTATTAACAAAAAAAATTATTCAAATTTTCAAATAAGTCACTCAAGGCTTTTTCCAAAACTTTTCAAATTAAATTAAAGTTTTTACTTTTGTTTGCATTGCACTTAAGGGTTAAAAATGAACTTTAAATTGCAAATTGAGTGAATAATTTTAAATGAATTAATTTTAAAAATTTTAAATTATACAAATTTAGTAAATTTGGATTACTTTTCAACATTTATGTGCTATTAAAAAGATGCGCAGCTCAGAGATTGACCAATCAGTTGAGTGATAAGACATCTAAAATAGTAATCCTAATTGTTTAATAATTGATAAGCATTTCAATACATAAGTATATATTTTATTGTCGGGAAAAAATTGTGCTCAAAGTTTGATTAACAATAATTTGAATTCAAGAAATATTGATAAATATGAATTAACGATGAATTATACATATATTTTTAAATATAAATCTTAAATTTCTATAAACTAATTCTTTACATTATTTGACAGTTTTTAATAAATTGTACAAATCTTTAAAAGTTAAAAGTATTGAATCAAAAAACAATAATATATAAAAAAATTTATGATATAATAAATGAATTATAGCATAATATATGATAAGCTTCTAAAACATTGAAATAATTATTAAAAAAATTATTAAACAAATAAACAATTGACTTGTTTGGCAAAAATTGGACGTTTGATCAATCAGTACAACAATTCTCAATAAGAATCTCACGATAACAATACTGATTATGTGCGCGCGTATAAACTGAACATTTTTAAAACTAATTATCAAACGACCTGCAAATCTATACATAAATATCATTTTGCTTTCGTTACTAATCATGCAATACAGCGATTAAATTACAATTTAATGATTTAACAGACAATTTACTTAACAATACACTGATCTCTATCTCTTTCTGTGAATTATTCTTTTATCGATTATTAATAGTTTTTATCTAAAAATATATCGAAATAAATATATGAGAAGACAATCATTTACTTCAGTACTCTTTTTTAACAACAACTTTTATCTCAAATGACACTTAATGTTAAGCTTATCAAAAAAATTGAATTCAAGCTCCGCTACTAATACTTGTCTTCCCAACAATTCTTTACTTTAAAACACTTTACAATTCCATGAATTTTTTGAAAATAATTCTGTATTTGTATTTTTGCAACAAAATAATGATCTTTTCATCGTAAACGACATAATATTCACAATGAAACAAATGTGTGCGACATTAGAGGCTTTATAATAGAAATTAAAAAAAACTTATTTAACATGAGAAAAATAAAGCTCCATTTAAAATATAGTTAATATTTATAATAATTAATTTTAATAATTATATATTATGTTAAATAAACTGTACAATTAAATGATAAAATGGATTTTCTGGCAATAAAACAGTTAATTGAAATTATATTTAGACTTGAATTCTAAGGTTTTGTACGTCTAGTTTTGCATTTTAGAGGTAATCAAATTCTAGATATTTCGGTCGTCAAACTGTACGCGTTTTAAAACACTGAAAATCTAAATTCAACATAACATTCATGAAATTCAACTAAATTATTAATTTTGATGATAATATACAGATCAAGCCTTAAGTATAGAACGAAAAAATTTATAGCTTTACTGAAGCAAACAATTGATATTTGATTTTAAAAATGTTAAGTATAATAGGATTATAATTATAGAATTTATCTTTGTTTCAAAATCTAATTTTTGATCCAAATTAAAGCAATTGAATGGCAATAATTTGGGATATATTCTGAAGATAATAACCAAATCCTACGAGTTTAACGACCTATTATTCTAATATTCCGGTTCTATAAGTGTTTAATTTAAGTGATTCTTCTGAAGTTTCAAAATGGGTTAACTTAAGGATTATCTTATAATTATCATAAAATAGTAATAGAAATAAGAGATTATATTCGTTGAATTATTACCGAATATCTAATAAGTAATAATCTCTTAACAAAAGTCAGTTTATGATAGTTTATGAATACCTGAGTAAAAATCAGGAATGAATTGAATGATTTATTATGAATATGAATATAAGTGATAGAGAGAGGAAAAATGCTTTAAAAAGTCAAGAATATTCTTGAGTTGTATTGAATTCTCTGAGATAAGGATCAGTCAGTAAAACGACTGCAAGCCTTTTTCCATTTGCATTGTGTACACCAGGACTCCCTATTATCCATACCATACACTTTTCTACATTTGCGACTTTCACCTCTGCCTCGCTTTGTAGGCGATGTCTTGTTGGGCGACTGCAAGAGTGTAGTCCCGCTCTTGTTATTGCTATTGAGACGCATATACTTATGGTTAGCTCTGGGAGACTGTAGTGATACAGGAGGAGCACTTTTTGCATATTGTTGTGTATATGTTGTGATGCCTGGAATGTTGATTGGATTCGAGAGAATAGACTTGCTATCAGTTTTGATTGAATTTAAGCTAAATGTGTTGGGATTATTGAATTGAATTAATTTGATTTTGATGTCAGAGTCTTCGCAGGGCTTCTGATATTCGTGATCTTCCAAATGACTCCAAGTGGGCGCTGATGACGATGGGAAAAATGTTTGTGGCGATGGGACAGGGCTTTGGCCGTCAGATTGCGAGCTACCAGAGGGCGACTGCGGCCCAGGCGAAGAAGACGAGTTCGAAGCTGATGAACCTAACGAGTTATCATCGATTTCCATTTCTGTGTAATAGAATTCCTCTTCGTGGTCACTGTTGTCACCGCTTTCTTCGTTGAGATCAGTTCTTCTGTTCAATGAAATAAAGGAAAAAATTAGTTTCAGATTTATTAGGGATTAAAATCACTTTTTTGCTAAGATTGCAGAGTCAGGCGAATAATAGTTCAGTCACATAGCATTGTAATTGCTTTTTAGCATGTTTTCAAAGTTGCGAATATAAAAACCTGAATAGATAGCTATCCGGAAATAATATATAGCTATCAAGTCTTGTGATGAACATATTGTATAATTAGTTTGAGCTTTTGTGCAGGTTTTTCGAGTGCTTTTCACATGTCATAAGTCAATAATTCACTAGACGTCAAACCAAAGAGATTTTCAGCTGTATTTTTTATGTTTCATTGTTTACAATTATTTATGATATATTAGTATGAAGGCTAACAAAATTGATTGTTAATAACTACTGTCTATTTATCAAATCTTCCATCTATTCTAAGTTAAAAAATATCACTTTTAGTTTAAAATCAGCAAAAATTTATGACTTGTTAAAGATTACTATTTTTAAAGAGTTAAAAATAAGAAAACCTTCGTTAGTAATCAGAATTTAATGTTTCCTTAAATTTGATGTTATCTTATATGAAAATACATTTTATATTAATGAGAAAGTAGTGTTTGGCTTTTTCGGAAAATCACCCGTAAATATGGGAATATTAGTAACATAAAAATGCGATTCAGCTTAAAATTGAGATAGAACCACTTGAAACAGCTTTTTTGATTATTTTTGAATGGGTTAAAATTTGCGAAATATTAATTAAAGTCGACATATTTTCGACAATACTAGTGAAACAAATTGCACCTTCTGACAAATAAGACTGCACAATGACATATTTATCTAAATTATAGTTTCAGCTTAATTAAAGTAAAACCTTATGCATTTTGATTTGTCAGATGTTGTAATTTGTAAACAAGATTGGATAACTACTTATCAATATTAATCATTGTTATGCTATTTAATAGTTAGTCGAGTTAATTATTGCTAATTTATTGCTGACAAAAAAGATTTAAAATAAAAAATGAAAATCTTGAATTTTAAAACTATATAGCATTGAACATTAACCTAATGTGAATGGTTATTTCAAAACTAATAATTTAAATGCAACCATAGTTTGTAAATTAAATTACATCAAAAGCCTCAAAGAAAAGATATTGTCGATTAAATTGATAGTTAAAAATTCTTATAATTGCGCTTTTTTTAATCTTAATGACAAAATTGCACCAAAAGGTTTCAAAATAATGATTTAAAAAATTGCTATGTTCTTGAAAAGTGGCTTTTATGAAGTGGAGGCACTCGGATGTGGAGAATGTGTTAACAAAAGACATTAAACGCCGAATAGTACCGACGATTTAAAAAATTTTCTTTAGATAACATTGAATATTAGGAATTAATTCTACGCTAACAATAAGCCGAAAAATATTCACTAATGTTATTTACTAACTATTGATATAATAGCGCAGTGTTTTTTTCGGTGTTCATTTTCCGGTGCAGTCAAATGACTTTTTCATTCCCCAAAGTGTTAATCACAAGCGTTTCCCCCCTCTAATCGTTTCCCCCTCTAATCAATTCACTTTCTATATCAATATTGTTTAGAAAGACTGAATGGAATTAAGTTTTAACGAATCGAAGGTTATGTAAGTTAAGTAAAAAATCTTAATTTTCTATCAAAACAACTTAAAAGAGATAATTGCAAATAAAATTAAAATGTAAAGTGGGTGCAAAGTCTGGTTATTTTGCAATTTATTTGATAAAATCAATTCTTACATGACTTCCTTCACTAGTTATACCAATAAATAAAATTGCCTCAAATATAAACAATAATACTTTATCAAAGATTTATATTAAGTTCAATGAAATACAATACTTATTATCAATAAATTGCAGTAAGTTTAAAATCCAAGACTCGCCCGAAACTCGAGGTCCTCTCTATTTAAACTGAATACTAACCACTAATACTATCCAATATTAATTGAAACCAAGGCTACACTTGCAGATTCTGATAAATGCTTAAATATTAAAATGATAATCTAGTCTAAAAATCAGTCTAAGTTTAATAGTGATGAATTATCAAACGTGCGCACTGTGTGACTACTCAGCCCAAGAATACAAGTTTAGTCAGTTCGGGAAAACTGGAGGAAATCTTTTTTTTATTCTCATAAACTAATTTAATTTTTTCCTGATTTTGGTTAAACTCATGGAAGGTTAAACATACCCGAGATGTTGTGTGCGTACATGTTTCTCGATAAGGTGACAGTTATCGCATTGATGAGCACAACCGGGCCATGTGCATTGAAATAGAATACGTCGCTGGCTCTGTAATCATAATTGTCAATTCATATTAATTACAAATTCTGTATAACATCAATATACAAACTATTATGCTTTGCTTTATAAAATACTTTTTTTTATTTCATTCAAGTTTTGTTGTTGTGGACACTCGTTATATAATTAATTTTTTAAAAATTCATTTGCATTCGCTTTTCAATGAGAAATTGAGCCGAAGATTGTTTATAACACCAATATATAAACAATTATGCTTTACTATATTTGCTTATAAAATACTTTTTTAAATAAATTTGCATTAGTTTTTCAATGAGAAATTGAGCCGAAGATTGTTTAATAGATAAAAAATTATGAAATCAATTGAATTAAAAGGAACTAATGCTTGTACGTGACAGAACCGACCTTGTAGGTTTTGATATTAGATAACTTATGTACTGTATAATATATAAATATATGTTGTCCGAGAAGTTGTTCTCTAACAAGAATTTTTTTTCATTATTGGTAGTGCGTGTAGCTTAACCTTAATTTCTAATTAGAGGTAACTTTTTTTACTCTATTTTCAAACATTTCACGTAAAAACATAGAAACAGATAATAAAATTCATTTAATACCAAAATATATAAAGCAAAATAAATAAAAATAGATTAAAGGTTTTTTATGTATTCTTTATCTAAAAGACCCGTATGTAAACATTATTTTCAGAGCAAATATATCTTATTCAATATGACTTTTGTGATTAATTCTCAAGTTGAAAGAGTGAAAGCATAATCATAGCTTGTATTTTATAAAAGCTAAAGGTTTTCATTATTTCCATATTAATGAAATTCCGATATTATTTCATGTATAAAAGATTTGTTATTGAATCTAAAATCATTATCTATGCCGTTCATTCCTTATACAGTATATATATTGTGCATTAAATACTAAATGAACATTTCATAACAATTAACTTGAATGATCTCTATAAGTGTGACTCTATATTTGAATCTAATGGCTTAGACCAGAAGATAAAATAAAATCTAATAAAACTTGTTTCTAATGATAAAATAATTCGAAGCACGCCACGCCAATATAACACATTTGGGACGGACTACTCGGACAACTAGTACAACCGACGAACCGTACAGTTTATACACACAGTAACATAAGGTTTAAATGCTAGATAATTTTTTATCTTAATAAATAATAAAGTGACAATTTTTTCTCCTCTTTCCGTCAACAAAGCATAAAATAATATATTAACTAAAATAATATATTAAACTAATATAATTTAAAAATAGTTTAATATATTAAACATAGAGTTACGATCGGATAAAATATATGAAAAGATTTCCATCAGAAATAAACATTTGAAATGTGTGAAAAAAATGTATTTGATTTTTAAAAAGAAAATCTTATTTAGGACACATTTGAAGTTAAATAGAAAAACTGGAAACTTGTTTTAATAATCATCAATTATAATGATAATAAGCAGAAAAGTGACTATAAATGTCTGGAGGATATATAGCTTTTTTTGTGCAGCAATAGAAAAAAGGTCATCAAGATATATGAGTGCATGCACTTAAGCCATTTCTATTAAGCAATATATGCAAGATATATATGGTTTATGTGTTAAGGAGAAAAAAATCTTTTCCAAACAGTAATATTTCACCTACAAATACAGTTTATATGTATTGAAAATATAAGTCTACTTATTATGAAAGCCATTTCATATCTAGGATCGCATTTATGTTTTAACGCCAAAATACATTAAAACATAAGCCAATTTAAAATCAAATTTATTGTAATTTACTGTAAGAGAAAAGTCCTACTTTTTAATGCTTTTTATTATTGCTTTAAGTCAAAGCATAAGCTTATCATTTTATATAAATATAAAAAAACATTATTCAGTTTTCTTTCATAAGCTGTGGTTTACTGTTTCGATAGTATATTAGATAAGCAACAAAAATAAGTATAAAACTTAAAGGCATGGCATTAACTTAATATTTATTTAGATAGATCTCAGATATTGAGATCAAAAGGTAGAGTTAATCACTACAAACTATATATCCTTTGATTCATAATAAACTATACCCTCTTAATAGGTTTTATGTTAAAAATCAGGGTAAAAAATAGCTTTTTATTTATATATAAATATTTTAAGTATATGATGAATTTTATTCGTTAGTAAAATATAGCTTTAGTTTAACTTTTTTTTCATTAGAAAATTCATGTTTATGTTTAGTCATTCATCAAAATTGTCAAATTATTTTTAATTGCATTTTTAAAAAAGTATAAATAGATTATCTTTATCTCAAAAGATAAAATTTTATAAAGCACTTAAAATTCATTAAATGTTGTGATAAGAAAAAGCTTTCTTATTATAGATATAATAATAGTTATTGATAGACTTTTCAAACATAACAATCAAATTAATAGTAAAACTTTTACTTTTGATTGTTTTTATCTCTTGAACAATAATTATAAAAATGAACTTTTGAAAGACGTTTAAAAATTAAGTTTAATTATCTTAATAGCGATGAAGTCTTTTGAAGCTTAGAGTATGGGAAAAAGTGAACCTCAACTAAATAAATGCTCATAAAATAGTTGGTGTTATGATATAGTTCTCAATTCTAGATTAATAGTAGTCCCAAATGAGCGGTTAAACCATTTATTTGAGAGTTAACGTAATCTAAAACTGTTTTGCCAAATAAATAGTTCTGCATTAGGTCTGAAAAGTGTGACTATTCGCTAATGAATGGATTGAAAGAATTTTTTTCAAACGCAAACTTTCATAGAAATACTTGCAAATAGTTTTCTCGATTGAGTGATTCAAACAATTTTAAAAGCGATCTCATTGTGAATGAAAAACTATGAAAAACTATCACAAAAGAAGAAGAAAACCATAAATAATAAGTTATGAATTATTATGATATTAAAAATTGGTCAATAAATGTTCAGTTGGCACGAAAATAGATCTTTCAAAAAAATTTATGCTTTTATAGAATCGAATGAGAAGAATAGTAAACAGTTTTCAACATTAAAAACAATCACTTCCTGCAAGCGAGCTATGCATGCAATAAGGGATGACAATGTGTACAACTGTTTAATTTGATTTTTTAAAATAATTATTTATGGAGTTTTTGGCTCAACTCCACGTAAACAAATGATTGGGTGTTTTTAAAAGTCTTGGTTCACTGATTTCTCAACATTAGGGTTGGTATGGATTTTAAATTTGTTTAACTTTATTTCATATTTATTTATATCAAATACGTTTTAATTTATAGCCTAATTGATTAGCAGATACTTTATTGAACTTTTGAAACTAATTAAATTTATATTGAATTCGTGTATGTATTTTGAATTTTTTTTTTGAATTTTTAAATATCAATTAAATTTGTTTTGAAATTCAAATTTCGAAATCAAACAAAAAATTTGAATTAAGAGAATGTTTCAAATTTTTAAATAAGGATAACATTAAAGGAAAATATTTGCAGGATTAATGCAAAATGAGGTAAAACAAAAACTCAATATTATCATACGAACAAATTTTGTAATTTACAACTCTATACTTAATAAAGAAGCTTTCATATTAAGCAATGTTACACAAACTCACACTCAAACACATGGGATTTCAGTCCGTGAAATACAAAACCCAAATGGAAACACCAAATTCACTAAAGCAAGCATTACATGTCAGATGAGGGAAGGTCAGCACTGGTAATACATATACACCACATATACAGCAGATATACAGTAGATTCTAGTTATATATAGATATTATTCTATGCTTAAGAGAGAGAGAGAGAGAGAGAGAGAGAGAGAGAGAGAGACGGAGAGAGACGGAGAGAGACGGAGAGAGACGGAGAGAGACGGAGAGAGACGGAGAGAGACGGAGAGAGACGGGGAGAGAGAGAGAGAATAATAGAGAGAATCAAAGAGAGATTATACTCTGCTCATAAACGGGGCTGCAATTTATTATTATCAAGAATAGTTTAATGCGAGTCACGTATAGTGTGTGTACGCCTTGTATTCCATAAAAATGCACCGCTGCTTATCTAAAATAAGTAAGAAAAACAAGTTCGACTTTTTTATATAGCCTTTGGCAAGGATTTGACACCAGTTTCTTAAATTGGGAGAGGAAGGAAGGACATCATCCAAGAGAAAGATTTACCATTAAAAATGAGTTGTTTATATATCAAGGATATGCTCAAAACATATACAGCACATTCACATATAGAACCTGATCGACCAGTGATGGGTAAAACCTAGTTCTCTACTAGAAGTTGAATTATCAGCAGATAAATTATTGGGTTCATTGTTTTGTCACCACAAAAATGACTGATAAAAGAGGATTGTTTTTAAATGAATTTGAATTATTTATTTATTTTATTTCTCTTAATCTCAATGAGGAAGCTCTTACTCAATTTGCTTAATGACAATCCTGTCAGTTCTGCTAAATTAACGGCTTCGCCACATCTTAACCCATAAAGAGTGGCACTAAAAAAGATCTTAGATGAAAAGTTGGATCTGGGAATCTCATGGGATATACTTTATGATAAGAAAGCCATTTGAGGGCAAAGCTAGCACTTTATCTTTACAATAATTTTGTTGAAACTTTTTTTTAAAACTTTTTTAACTGAATCGCAAAACACAAACCAAAGTGAGAGAGTTGTGGGCGTGAATTAATGAAAGATTCAGTTGAAGGACTGTTTAGACTGTTTGGACTGTTTTGCAAAATAAATATGAGCCATAAATGATTTTGTTATTCATGCGATATTGATAGTTGTTCTCTTATTTTGCTTATTCTCTTATCGTTAGAACATTTTTGTGTGAAGAAAACATTAAACAACTATTAACCAAATTGTATGCTTCAAAAATGTCGTTAAGGGGAATCTTGAAAATTTTTATTTTTCTTTCCCGATAATATGGCTATTGTGTGAGACCAGAGATGGTTAACTAACTCGCATGACTATCTCATTACAATCAAAAATAAATATATAGTGTCGCGAATAATGATAACTAAAGTACAGATCACTTCAAAGTAATTTTAAACTTTAAAAAATTTCCCTCAATAGTAGTTTATTTAAGTTCAGTAGCTTTCGATATATGGCAGCTCTCAATCTAAATAAAGTGCAATTCATTTTAGAAACCAATTCATGCAAACTGTTTAAAGGTTTCTCAACTTTCCCTCTAATGGCAACCTTTAATGTTATTTTACAATAGCATTAATTTAGTTAAAAATAAAAGTTAATGTTTCTTAATTTGAATTAAAGAGAAACGGATGCTCTGCAAATTCAGAGCAATACTTCTTAATAAAAAAAATAGCCTTCAATTGAACTAATGTTCTGACTTGTAATTTAAAAAAATTACTACAATAAAAGTTTCGAAACTCGTGTATAATTTGAAAAGCATTGCAAAAATATGTGCTAACTCTATATGAAAATGTTTTATTTAATATATTCTTTTGTCAGGTTTTGCAAAATTATACCTCTCTTTCTTATTTCCTTCAAAGCAATTATAACTCAAATTCCATTTCATATTAAACAATACAAAAGTAGGCAAAAGTGTTAGAATAGGTTTCGATTGTTTTGCAATACGATAGAAAATTGCAATTTTTTTATGTGTCAGCATTTGGAGGGTTGCAATGGTTGCAAAGGTTGCAATGGTATAAGCTTTACCTTTTTCTTAATGAGGCTATCATCCAAACCGAACCCAACCATCTCATCCATTTCAATGCCCTCATCAACACTAGAGAAGGGCGATGTCCGGTCTATTTTAGCCGAACCACTATTATTGAGCACATCCCGGACACCAGTGATGTGATGCGCACTCTGCGTATTAGCGAAATGTTGTATGGGTTGTGTGGGTTGTATGGGTTGTATGGGTGGTGATGGTGTGGTTGTGCGACTGGCAGTTGACATTAGACTGTCCCAACTCGAGCCACTGGTCCATGAATGCGAAAAAGCCCCTTATTATGAGAAATAGCATAATAAACAATAAGCATTATGTTTGAGAAGAAAAAATTTTATTACTATTTTCAATAGAAGAAAATTATCATTTAATGCTTTAGAATAAAAAGGAAGCGACTCAAAAGCACTGTTAAGGCTTATTATCAAATTTTATATTATACTAAAAAGTTTTAACTATTCTTC
>JAQGAN010000248.1:0-12458 GCA_034697745.1 Nothrus palustris
CTTGCGATAAAGGCATGTATTGTTGCGAAACAGCGTCCACTTCAGCCATAACTTTGTCAGTCTCTTCCACCTTCTTTGAGATATCGGCCGCGTCGGTCTTCAACTTTTCAAGTGTACTAATAATGCTGTCGTCGTCCAGTATTCTTCCCTTTGCGTCATTCAAAGCCTGAAGCAGTGATTTTTCTAATTGTCTGAGTTTGACATGAAATTCTCCCTGAAGTTTCAGTAGATCCGATCGCTTGGCGTCGATGTCAGGTCTTTCCGATTTGAGCACTTGGTTAAGACACTGACATTGAAGACTACTTCGCGTGACTGTGAAGTTGACGAAAGTGACGCGCGAACAAATATCTGGTGGAAATTCTACGGTCGGATCTCTTGTCGATAGGAATATACAAAATGAAGGCGAAAGATCAATGTCCTGATCGCCTAAAGTGATAAGAACTCGCCCTCCAGTTTTGCGCACTTCTCTATTGAGTACAGGATTCAAAATGGGATCATAGCTTTCCACGTCCTGAACCAGTAATGGATTACCAAAACGAAGAGCGCTTTCAAGATTTTTTCTGAACGAGTCATCTAAGAAACTGGTTTTAGTGATTCTTTTACTTTCATATTCACTCAGAAGAAATTTTGTCGCTTGACCTGAAGGGTCAATAATCAACGGATATCTATTGAATCGCTTCAACATAATTGCGTTTTCAGTACACAAATCATCGGTGGGTAGAGAGTTGGCCTGCCATCGAAGGCGCTCATCAGCGCTCGACAAGTATTCAGTTCGCGCCAAGTCTTGTCTAAACTGAATGTTAACCTGTTGTAAATGAGAGCACCAACTGTTGAATAGACTTTGTCGGTATTGTTGATCGAAATATCCGGCATAAGCCAGAAATGCTGACGACAACAACACATCGCCAGCAATGGTTTGCATTTGACTTTTAAATGTTTCACTCGATTGTTCCCATCTCTCCTTTTCATTACTCAAATTCTTGAGAAGTGCAATACTTCTGTCAACTTTTGATTGGACTGAAGCCAAGTCAGCCTTAATGGCTTGAGCCTGACTCACAAGATTGGCATATTCTTCTTTATAAGAAGCAATACTTCTTTCCAATTGAACAATAATGCGATCAGTTTCTGCTGCGTTATCTTTGTTTCGCTGCGCCTCTGCTTCTAAACTATTCAACTCATTCCTGAGCGGTTCAATTCTGTTGAGCATATCTGCGTAATTCACTTGAGCGATGGCCCACTTCACTAAAGGACCGCACGCGAGACTCGCGCGATTCACTTTTTCAAAGTTATAATCCGGATTACTAAGGTATTTATTCATCATCTTTTGTCGAATATCATCTCTGAAATCATTCAATTCAATAATCAATTTGTGAATAGTTAGTCAATAGTGAATGCAATATAAATAATATGTAAATAATATCTAAATAATAATAATAATGTCATATCAATAGACAGAAAACAGCAAAACATCCATCAAATCAAAAGTTTTTCCAATTCTTACGAAATACTTTCAGCAGAAAAGCTTATAATATTCGGAATAAAGTTTTCCCGAATTATAACACTTCTGATAATCTTCCAGTCGTGAACGGGTTCGCCGAGTAATAAACAAATAGATTCCAAAGTAATCTTCACCGGAAGCGGTGGATTACTCATAGAGCGGACTTCCACTAAATGCTGACGTTTTATTGATTTGACAGCTATTGATATAATAAACATATTAATTAAAGATTATTCTTACGTAATATCGTCTGTTTGAAAATTAACGATTGTAGATATGAAGTTATCCCGCATTAAAACGGAACGAATAACTTTCCATTCAGTGGTAAACTCTCCCAACAAAAGACAAATTGATTCGAGGGCTAACTTAACAATTGGAGGAGGATTTGCCATTGATCTAACTTCTACTAAATTCTGTTTCTTAATTGATTGAACGGCTGGAATGGAAATAAATCAAACAAAATAAATAAATAATAAGATTCATGCGGAATAGGATATATGAAAAAAATCAAATAAATTAATCATTCAAAGCATAGAGCATCAGAACTAGAGCAGTGAGTGTAATGTGTTAGGTGTAGTGTGCAGTTTAAACCTTGTTGCGCGTCTTCAACGGCTGGCTTCACTTTAGCCAAGTCTGCCATTACATCATTGGTTTTCTCTGCAATCGAAGCCTCTTGTTTCTGATCGGTTCACAAATAAAAGTTTTATTAATAATTGTGTCACAAATCAATTCTATGATATAATGTAATTTAAATGAATTTACTTTAAGCATAATCTGAATTTCCTGTGAGTTAACTTTTCTGCGTTCGGCCTCCTGTTGGTCTTTAAGCATTTCCCGCAATTTCGCATTCGCCGCTTGGTTTTTAGCTTCCAATTCATTGCTT
Organism: Nothrus palustris; assembly: GCA_034697745.1. Classification (NCBI taxonomy): domain Eukaryota; kingdom Metazoa; phylum Arthropoda; class Arachnida; order Sarcoptiformes; family Nothridae; genus Nothrus; species Nothrus palustris. The sequence goes on from JAQGAN010000248.1 coordinate 2,382, forward strand.
TTTGAAGCCAACGATTTTTGGAGTTCTTCCACTTGTTCGACAGTTTCCCGTATTTTGGAAAGTCCGACATTTAAGTGCAACTGTTCGTCTTCCAGTTCTGAACACTTTTCATAATAGAGCTTCACGTAATGATTGATAAAATCGAGATAATGTCGTGGAGTAATAGTAGTGACTCTTCCGCCGCGTTTGAGTAGTCTTTCATTTGCGTGATGTAGAGTCTGATGAATATAAACAAAAGCATTGATGACAGCGTCGCGATGTGTAGGCTTTGATGTGAAACCAGGGAAAGCCGACGGGAAATAACTGGGCGGTTGATATTTGGTGTTATCGATGTCTAGTTTGGATGTGAATTCTCTTCCGACTTGAAATAAGGCTTCGTTAGTCCAATCGCCGAACCAATTAAGAACACATCTGTTGAATAAAGCGGGAGATGTGGCGGCTCTATCTTTAAGCCCTTCAGACGATGGATTCATAGTGAAGACTACGTGAAGATTTTTAATAACTTGATGTGTGAACCACTTATATAATTCTTCGTTTGAGTCAAGCATAAGACCTTCTCTTTGTGAGGCGTCTTTGCATTGAGTGATAAGTGTCGTGAATTCGTCGCCTTCGAAAAGTCCGGGCACTTCTCCGTTCGCCAAAAGAGTATTCATTCTCTCCAAAAATCCGGAATCCATGACATTCGATTCGTCCAAAATGAAGCAAATCTTCTCGTCTTTACAACCGGAACGCCTCAACACTGAACGTAAATCTTCATCAAAATCTGCTGCGGAATATTTATTGTGAACTTTGATTTGAAAAATGCTGAGACCGTTCATCCACGCGACGAATCGGGAAAGAGTTGTTTTTCCAGCACCGCTCACACCAATCAGTAAGACGTGTCCCTGCGGTTGACGGAATATGCGGTCAATTCTTAAGACGTGATCTAACACTTCATTGAATAAAACTAAAGACACGTCAAGTTCTTCCTCATAGAATACTTTGAGTCGAGCTTTAGTGAATTCTCGTAATACTTCGCGATCAACAGGAATATAGTCTTTGGATAACCAATTGCTATAAAGTATTGGTCTTACGAGAGCTGTTTGACGATCAATATTAGGGAAGTGTTTGAGTGCAATCAAGTCCACGTGTTCGTCAGTCCAAAGCCGTTCCGCGTCTTCTACTAAACGATCTTGAAATAAACGGAGAGCCTCGTGAGCCCAGAGACGGACCAGACCTTCAACTGTAAGTGTTTCGAGTGGACGAATAGCCTCAACAATGCCACGAACCCATCGGGTGAGTTCTCGGGGGGAATAAACATAATGTGGTTGCATGTCTTGCGTGAATCGCTCTTGAGATATCAGATAGAATTCAACCATTGCTGCAGTGAGTGGTTCGGCATAAGCTCTTAGAGCAGGAACTATTCTCAACATCGCTCTATTGAATGTGCCATAAATTTGCTTCAGTGATGTCTCTCCGGGATAATCAACATAAATGACAGGCACGTGTCGTAAAAATCTGTGTGAAAGTGGTTTTCTTCCCGGATCTGTTGGCGGATTACAGGCGCCCACGAATTGAATTCTTTCTAATCGAACCCATGTTTGATCAGTAGTCCTATAAAAGCCTCCGTATTCTACTAATTGTCTTAAGAATGATATGACACGAATAGTGCCGTATTTGTCCACTTGAGGCAAATTGATTTCATCGCAAAACATATAAGCCATTTTCCGATTTGTATCGGCGATAATATCACTCCATTCGGGGTTTTTCGATACTCGCAATAGTGATCAAACGTTTTCAATAACAGTTCAGGAGTTGTAGCGCTCGAAAAATTAAGTCCAACGACTTCCATATCAGGTAATGATCGCAAAGAACTGAATAAAGTCATTGTTTTTCCAGATCCTGGAGGACCACAAAGCACAAGAGGTTTATGTTCTGCGAGCCATGTATTTAAGAGTGATTCGTGTCGCACAGTGTCGACTGTGGGCACCACCACATCAGGTGCGGCCACTTTGTGAGTCTCAACTTCGACCTGAGGGACCTTACTTTGCCATAAAGTCCACTCACCAGCGAAGGTCACCTCATAATCAATTAAAGGCATCACTGAATTAGAAGGCGGTAAAGGAATAGTTGTTATGCTGCGAATGAAGTCTCCCAAATCACTCCTCACTTTCAACTTGGCGTCGCCGGCGAATGACCACAAAAGACCGTAGACTAAAGATCTTGGAATATATCGTTCGAGAACGTCGTGTTGCATAGGAAAGTCTGGATGATTGTGATTGTAATTCAATATGTTTCTACACGACTGGTTCAGCATTGAGAACAAACTGCTTAAAGCTCTCAATCGAGTGAAATCCATGATATGCTCCTGTTTTGAGGCAAATTCAAGCGCACGCACGACAAGACCGTCAGAGGAGAAATACGCCTGTAATATATTTGCCACGTCTTGTTGTGTTTGCAAACACGGATGCATTAATTCCATTTGCGTCTTATCACTGTCTCCGCGCTTCTTCTTTGTGCCATAGGTTGGAAACTCGTCTTCATTGTCTTCTAATGGAATATTTCGTAATCGCGCGAAAAAGTTTTCGAAAATCATTTCAGTGGACAAAACATCTTCACTGAACCAAATCATTCCACATCGAGAAACAGTGGCCAAAGTGGCAAATCTCAGATCTTGAACTTCAAACATAATTCTGACATTTGGAGGAATACTCAATCTCTCGCCATTCGGTAATGTAAGCAATTTATTGTCATCTAAAACACTATTAAGATTTTCGACCCATTCAGGATCGACGTCTCCATCAAATATAATCCATTGACGTTTATTGATTTCTCCGCGAACGTTATCAATGATTTTACGAAGAATGTGAGTGAAGAGTCCGTCCGTCCACTCACGAGTGTTCGGGTCTAAAGTACCATAAAGTGCTTCTTTAGATATAGCCTTTGGATCAATCACATGAGCGATGCCTTCAACGCCTTCATAACGTTCAAGCGCTCTCAACAGAACTCTCCAAGCGCTCGATTTACCGCTACCGCTCGGGCCGACCATCATTAGGCCATGATTTAGTTGCGAAATTTGATATAATTGTAACACTTTTGCCATCCAAGAGCTTGCATTATTGTCTTCACTACACGTTTCTTCTTCATAATCACACGTCAAATACATTTCTTGGCAGACTTTAATGATTTGTTCTTTTAGTCCTTTCATTTCAGCCCTCGTGTACTTAATTCCAGGGAAAACATCAGAAAGCAATGAAAATAATAATGGAATATCTTCTGCAACTAATTTTGGAACCATTGTTTCGCAAACACTCTGAATAAGAATTTCCTGTTCTGGTAATTGTTCTGCAATAAGTCCTTCATTTATTTTGTCCCCCTCTCCGCGTTCTCTCATATCTTCTTTGATTTTTTGAATTCTATCGCGCTTTATATTTCCGGCGCTCACGAGAACACTCTTCAGCGCTCGTAAACCAAAATCATAATGGGATTGATTGGAGAGCTGTTCATCGCATAACTTGAAGAATGGAACGATTTTTGTGGCCAACTTTTCAGCTGTTCTGAAGCCCTGAGAGAATAACATTACTTCAGCGATGAGTTGTCGATCGGGTTTATTCATAGCTAAAGATCGGAATAATTTTTTCAAATTGTCGGGTAAGTTAGACCTTCCGGCATATCCCGGATTCATAGTTATAAATATAGCCATATCTGGATTGAGTCGAACTTGTTTTCCAATTAACTCAACTGACAATTCTGTTTTGTGGTGCAGGTTTTTGAGCGTCTCCTGAATCATCTGAATTTGTTGCGAGACTGCGCTCAACATTCGCTCCTCTAATCGGTTGAACTCATCAAAGCAACCCCACGCCCCCACTTGACACAGACCAACAAATATGCGACCCATAGCTTGAAAGTCAAATGTTTCGTCGCAGTTGAACACGAGCACAAACCTTCCAAATTGATTGCCCAGAGCTTTCACTGATTCAGTCTTTCCAGTGCCCGCCGGACCGAACGGAGAGCCTCCGAGACGTGCCTCTAATGCCTGAGTCATTGTTAAATAGCAGCGATCGGTGAGTGGCGTTTGGACCAGTTTGTCCTGAACTCCTAAATATTCAAAGCCATAATTGAATTTGGCGTTCGCCATATGAATAGACAGCTGTTGGAGGACATCGTTCTGTCGCGGGTCGAAGTAGAATCTCATTTGTGACAACCAATTGAATGATTTGGGAGAATTGACATTACTTCTGATTAGAGTTCGTGTAACGTCTCGTTTATGAACGAATTCAGTGATGAGATGTTCCAATTTTCTGCGACGCAGTGGTGGCTGTTCTTGAAGTACAGAATCTGCCAAAACATTCAAAGTCAACTCAACCGATTGCAACACATTCTCTAGCAATTGTCCGTCTTTGACATTTTGACTACTCATTTGCAAAAGAGTGTTTTCCACGTATTCAGACCACGATATTTGTGCCGCGAGAACAATGATCTGCGCCTGATATTTGTCCAGCCATTGAACAAACTGTTCGATATCAATGTTTCCGCCTTTGAAAGGAGCGCTATCCGCGACAGCAGAAGCCAAGAGCTTCCCGAGTGATATTCGCATTTCTCTTTCGAGAAGACTTAGCCACTCATTGATCTTCGGATGTTCGACAATCGATATTGGGTTAAAAAAGCGAACTTCTTCTCCTTCTTTCGAACACAAACCCAAAACAGAAGTATAATCTTCATTGAGTATAATAGAGGCGACGCCGGCAAACATTTTTTTGAAATGTTTTTGAAGTCTTGGGATATTTTTACTGTTGCCGATAATTTCCAGCAGGTCTTCATCGCCAACAAAATAAAATCTTGGAAAAGAAGATCGTTCGCGTTCGAGGTATTCTCCGAGAGCTTTTTGTATTTTTCCCAACAAATCAGCCAATCTTTCTAACGAACGCTGAACTCCAGGAATGTTAAGCACATCCATAACCATTGGACTTTTCGACACTTTTTTCATGAGAGTCAAAAACTCTGAACTTATACTTTGAAAGCGAGATGTCTCGACAGGAAGTAATGCCTGTATATCAGAACTGCCACTGAATATTCCTTCTAAATAAACCCAACGTCGTTGAACGTCAATCCAGACATCGAAGAGAGCATTAATGCGATTAAGTTTTTCTTCCCATGAAAGCGCGTCCTCTTCGAACTCTTTATAATAGGGCGACATTTTCATAGCAGTGATTGAATTAATGTGTTCTTTAACTTTGTTGAAGAGGTCATCCCAACCACGAATAATGCGACACTTGTTTTGATAATTGACTAAATCGAGTTCATATGTCTGCCACGCCTCCCTCACCTGCTTCAGGAACTCCTCCAAAGCCATCTCTCCCTGAGCGACAAGAATGATGTCTTTGACAATGGCTTCATTGCGTTGCAGATCGACGTCCCAGACCTGACCCAAAGTGAGTTCAGACAAAATCCATCTCACATTTAACTGTCTCGTCAATTGTCTCCAATGACGTTCTTTTAAAGCATCAGATTTTAGTTCGATTATTAACATATTTGCCTTCGTATAAGACTGTAAGACACGCTTCACAAAGTCATACGAAGCATATTGTCTGAGTCTTGCGGGCATGTCTTTTAGTTGACTCATAAGTCCGTCGAGTTGTTGTCGTAATTTTCTGGGTTGTACTGAAAGCCATGGCAACTCTTTAAGAATATCTATTTGTTCCCAAACTTTCGACAATTCAGTCCAAACTCCCTTTAAATCTTGAAGTTCTTCCAAAGCGACCTGAAGTTTCTCATCACTCGGACTGACGGGCGCTAAACCGGGTTCAAGCAATTCAAGAGCTTCTTTTGCTCGCAACACATTATCGCGATCTTCTCTTAAATGATTGAATTTAGTTTCAAAAATAGTTAGCCGACTGAGCGCTTCCTTTGGTATTGTTGAGCCCTCCACTGGTTTTCCTCTTTCCCATTCATTGAGAAAATCCAAAGTTCGCGTTTCCACAGATTTGTCTTCAGCGACAATCTTCACCTGCAAACTGGACACCTGTTGTTGAATGGAAGCATCTTTGCGTTTCATAATCTCATTAAATGCAGACCATTCGCCTTCAATGTTGTCGACGTGAAGCCAATTATTAGGAAATTGAAATCGTTGTCGCTCTAAAATTCACTGTCCCTCTTTATAAGTGTCCACCTGTTTCTCCCACTGACGGGTCTTGTTCTTTAACGATTGGACATATGTTATAAAAGTAACCGCTTCTCTGGTGTTCGCCGTATCGATTGAGTGCTGCTCTAATTCAGTTCTTGACTTAGAGATGACGGAATGCAATCCACTCATTTCATTGCCCAAAAGGCCACCAAATTTACTCAACACTTCTTTATGCCACGAATCATACTTGAGAGTGACTTTCGATTGCACTTTCGCGTAGTCGACAATTATAGGTCCGATTTCTTTTCTGGTTTCGGTGGTGTCGAAAGTGGTTCTGGACTTCTTGATTTCGACCAATGTGTTCATCCATCGCGATATACTATCGCCGAGTTTTGAGTAAAGCATATCTGGCTGTAAATCCCAAAGTGATTGGTAAGTTAGCCATTGCGTAATGTATTCCTGCATTTGTTTGATTTTGCTTTCAATGGCCTCATAAGCAGACTCTAAGATAGTGACCGCTTCAGGCATTTTATTCAAAAGAGCCCTATATTTGGGAGCCGCGGGTCTGTCTAAGCCTACTTGATATCGCGTACTCTCAATCCTATTCAAAGTCAAGACCACGTTCTCCCACGCGAACAACTGTTGCATTAGATTAAAACGTGCCTCTTCTACACTCGGACTGACATACATTACTTGATTGGTTATACGAATTTCGTGAATTAAAGTTTGTATTTTGGGGTCTCCGCCAGGCTTTGCGACCGCATTTGTTGGTGAATCGGTGTCCGTAAGAATGTCCATATCGTCCTCTTTTTTGCCGAGAAGAGCCTGAGTCCAGGCCTTAATGCCTGCTTCCAAACGAACGGCTAGTTTTTTCTCGACCTCTTCATCCAATCGCGAAACCCATTCACTCAAATTCGAATATCGCTGTAAACTGAGATCATCGACAGCTTTCTGAATCTTATTGAGTATTTCACTGAAAACAGTTGTGCTATAACTACAGGCTTCGATACTTCGGGCTTCGATTTCAATTTGTTCGACAACATCGAGAAGCTCATCGACCTTCTCTTGAAAGTTGAACACACTTTCAGCCAATCTTTGGACATAAGAATCTCGTTTATAAGACTCCCAAACGAGTCCGACTCCTTCGCAAACCAAGTCTTGAACTTCTCTCTTAAGTCCTGCGACCAGAAGAGCGACGGATGACCTTTGTTCCACTTTCTCACAGGCTCTTTCATAGGACTTAACCGTTTCGATCAAAGAGACCGCAAACGGGTAGTGTTGGTTCGCTTGATGTGCTTTATTGACAATCGCGAGCGGAACTCGAAATCCTAAACTCCGCAAATTTCTTACTTCCTTTGCAAGAGTAATAATTTCAGGCATAAAATTGACCCGAAGTTTAAGGACACTTCCTTTTCCACTTTTGGACCTAAAGCTTTCGATATTGAATATTCTTCCGGAAACATTGAGTTGTCTCTGTTGGACATTTCTGGCCCACTCGTCAAAGATTCCCTGAGTGTTGAGTTTCATTCGAAAGCTGTCCGCATCGCTCTTCAGCTTTTGACCCTCGACATGATTTTCCCAGCCTTTGCCCAACACGTCTTCGACTCGTTTCATATAAACCGAAAGCTGTCTTTCTATTTGTTTCGCCCAAACTATTGAACCAGAAATGGGCGGCAAATCTCTAACTTTACTCATTTTGCAGGCCTTGTTCTGTGGGTATTGGACTTTAAATTTTTCGTGAAGTGATTCGATGTCATCTTTCACTCTTTGAATGAGTTGTGTTTGATATTCACGAATTGCTCCGCGAATGTGCGGCCGAACGAACAGAGCATTGAATCGCGAGAAGATTCGAAACATTTCATTAGCATTTTTAGCGATCCCTAATTGATCCCTCAATTTAGCAGTAATTCTGGCTTCGACGCGATCTATGCGTTCTTCATAGCGTTTCATTGAGGCCTCCCATGAATCGGTACCTTCTTTGCTGATATCAAGCGCATCGACTTCTTTGACGAGTTCGTACGCAGAGTTCACTTCTTCGATGGCATTCATGTCCGCCGAATCGAAAGACGAAATGGCGGAATCTTTTTCTGAGTTGACATCACTAATAGCTTCTCCTTCTTTAATACTCTTAAGAGAAGGCCTCAAAACCCTGACAATAACAGCTCTGAGCTGGTCATGCTGTCGACGAAATTTGCGCATTTGTTCCATCCTTGACTGCAACCTCTTGTGCGCCAAATTGATTCTCCAAACCATTTTGAGGTGTTCTTCGCGTTTCTTTTTAACGATATCTCTCATCAATCCCTGCAGTTTGTCGTACTCGTCATCCCACGTGAGGAAGACATCAAAACAGGCGGAAACCACTCTTTCGAACTCATCGAAGGGGATGTGCATCATTCGTCTCGTGCCCAACACTTTGAGCATTTGAGACATTAAATCTCTCGAAATGGCTTCCATTAGTTTAAGCGCTCGTTTGATGGGATATTTAGTATTTCTAATTTTGCGCAAATGTTGGAATATTGACTGTAAGGCAACTCGTATTTTGTCGAGTTCTGTGGCGGCCAACAAGTCATTGAGTGGGAAGTCTTTCATCAAAGGGTTGTAATCATTAACAGTCGAAAGCGCTTCTTTCAATCGCGTGTCGGCGTCGAAGCTGACCGTCGCGTGAAAGCGCTTCCCATTCTTCAATATTTCAAGAGTGATCGCAACCTCTGGACTCTCTCTTTTCTCTTGAATTCGAAGGAGAGCTCTTTCGAGATTTAACCAAAAACTTATTTCTTGAATAGCAGTTCCAGAAGAAGGGTCGCGATCTAGTTTAGTAACTTTTTGAATTTCTCTAATCCAACGATTGACTCCACTTTGCAATTGATTCAAAAACACAGAATCATTGCATTTATCGCCGAAGTCGTCGACATTGACTTTTCTTCTCTCTTCAGCACATTTTTTCATAGCAGAGACAACGTTTGGATGGATTTGTAAACTGATTTCAGGAATATCTATATTCTGCTGCAGATGCAAAAGACCCATTTCGAGCTCTGCGATCTTCTTCTCCACAGTCGGAGCCATTTTGTCGCCATCTCTGGTCATAAGCAATGAGAACAGAGATCAAGTGTTACAACAGTCAAAAGACATGAGAACAGAGATCAAGTGTTACAACAGACAAAAGACATGAGTAAGTGTTGTAATGCATACCTCTCAGCCCTTCCCGTCTCTTTGACGTATGACTTGAAATACGGAGCGACGGCTGCGCTCACGTATGAGTGCAGTGTTTCGTAAGGCGAAGAGTCGTTCAAATTCATGACTCGAAGTTGTGATGAGATATTTTTCTCCGCTTCTAAAACCAAACCTCTCTTTATAAGAACAATACTATTGATCCTCGCGTTAAGAAAGCGGACCTCTTCTGACATGGAATACACGACATTGTCGTCGCCATCACTTCCAGACTCAGTCACTTCTTCCTCTTCTGATATTTGAATTAAAATTTTGTTAATAAGAGTTTAATTGAGTTTAAAATAGTATTTGAAAGACAAACCTTTTGAAGAAGACCTTTGAATAAGAAGTGAACGCATTTGAGAATCGGATATAAACTTTTTAAGTTTTTCTAAAGCGGTCTCACTCTTGAGCAAAGTGTCCAGCGATGGGTGGATGACATTGTCGTCTTCGAGCAAAGCGGGAACCACTCGTTTGATATAATTAATAACCACTTCGACGTCAACCAAAGCCACTGCAGCTATGGTTGACTCACTTGGAAGTGATTGATGTCCCGACATCTGAGTCTCTGACTCCAAATTGTCGGACATTTTGACAGTTTTGAAATATCAAATAATCTATAATTTAATTAAATTAAAAATATATATAAATAGTCATAAATAACAATTAAATAACCGGTGACTCATTAGTTTATCTCAAACTTTACACAAATGTATTCAATAATAACTTATAACTTATCCAAACAATAATAAGAAAGCATAGAAAGG
>JAQGAN010000249.1:0-12455 GCA_034697745.1 Nothrus palustris
AATTTACATTTATTTTATAACATTTTAAACCTTTAGGGAATAATATAAATTTAAAATCAAAATTTAAATATTTACATTTTAAGACTATTATCTTTGAACTTCTTTAATACACAATATGTTAAAGAATCCAAAATCTAAAAGCAAATTAAAGATATTTTAAAATTCCATAAATTTGAAAATTATAGAATTGAAAAACTAATTTTATAAATGATAGCTCATAAAGGCCTTATTTCTCAAAATTTTAAAACTAAGCTATAAATAGATATAAATTTAACATCAAATGATTTTTTTAAAAACTTATTAAGGATTGAATTGGAAAATGATTTGCTTAACAGAAATATGAAAAATCAATTTTATGCATTTTTTTATAGAAAAGTATTAAAAGTGCTTCAAATCTGTGAAATGATTTAATTATAAAAATGTATTCATGTGTCCAAAAAATAAGGAATGAATAGAAATTTTTTGGATTTTAGAGAAATGAGAATATGTTTTAATAGTTATGTGTTTATAGATTTTAAAGGAAGAGCTCATTTGTTATAAAAGAAAAATTTGAATTTGAATCGCTATCTTTCATTTTTGAGGCTCATTAATCATTCGAATAGTGACCCAAAAAGTTGATGAACAGTAAAACATGAAATGTTGTGAGTTTTGTGCGCAAATGCCATACCGTTATCATTTAGAAGTTATTCGTGACCATGAATTCCCTGAATCAGTGGTTTGTAAAACTTTTCATTTCTGAGGCACTAAATCATTGGGCTTTGATGTCATACCAGTAAAACTTAATATTATTTCAGCATTTCTTAGAATAAAAAAAATATTCATGTCTTTAATGAAAACCACTCTACAAAAAGTGAGTGGAGGAAAACTCAAAATTGCACTCAATTATATAAAATGCTATAATAAAGAAAAGTTTATTAACTCAAATATTTATTTAGCTTTAGTTTAAAGAGTCTAAAAAATTCTTTTAGAATTTTCTGAAGATGTGATTAACTTTTTTTCAGTTTTTAATCTAATTTACCATTAAATAAAAGACTTCTTGACTCAAACCTACTAAACAAGAATTTACTTAAGCAGTTCTTAAAGGATCAAAAATTTTTTAAGAATAATGACTAGAAGTTTGTTTTTTACGAATTTCGCAATTTCTATGAGAGAATGGCTTTTTATAAAAAGTTTGCAAACTTTCCAAAACGGATAGTTTGACAGTTGAACTGAAGCGAAAAGCGAAACGGCTCGAGAGGAAAAGCATTTTACTCATATATCTTATCAAATGGTATGTAGTTTTCTATCAAATTTAGAAGTTGGCTGTTCTCTAAATTAAGCACAAATGGCAATCAATATTATTGACACGCAATAGACTTACGATAAAAAATATAATATTAAGCGCTCAAACCATTTCTAGAATATATTTATAATTTTAATGCAAAGCAATAACCACTTATGACCTTATCCTTGACCTGCTATTGCCATCCATTGCTTCGCCCCATTTGGCGTATATTCGATGAAATATTGAAATAAATAAAAAAAATTTATGATCCATACTATTTGCCATTACATTAGATTGAAAATCGTTATTTTATGTGTTCTTAAAATATACATTTAGAAAAATCGATATTAAAATTTATTTTATAAAATATTGTGTTCTATCAACTGTTTTTTGCATTATTTAATTTATATTTTTGACGAATAAATTTTTAGTGCCATTTATTTCTATAATATTTTTTTATTTAATTTAAAGTAAAATAAAATAATTTTGAAGAACTTTGACATTTTGTTTATTTGAAAGTTTGAGAACAATTTCTGATATAATTGAACACAACTTTTGGATTAAGAAATAAAACATTTTTCTAGTCAGATAAAAATTTACACAACGACTAAAGTTTATTTTTATTTCGCTCAACTATTCTTATTATATTCTTATATTATTTCCAGAATCGTAAACATTGAGACTCTCCTCTTCTTAAATGACTAGAATTAAGTTGAAATCTTACATACTTTGCGCAAAATTTATGGTAAAATGTATTTTTCTAACATAATTCTTGGTGTTCACGAAAAAAGGAATATTATAATAAATAGCATATTAAACTCAACTATATTTATTCTTAAGGTTAAACCAAGAGTATTATTCACATTCTTATCTACGGATATGACTGCCACAGTATTCGAAACTGGAGTGTCAGACACTTTTGCTGGTAAATACCTCTATAATGCGATAGGGATGAGACCTTTTTCTTCTTTTAGTGCTTTTATTTTTCTTTTTCTCAATTGTGGACAATGAATGATATACTTCTATATGGATTTTGTGCTACGATTACACAAAATTATTGTCAGATATATATGTTTTTTTGATTACTGATAGCCTTTGATTACAAGGTATATGTGATCAAAAATATTCTAATATAAGAATATAAATGCAATTTGAATTCTACTTATTTCAAATAAAAATCATTGCAACCGATGGGTCAACCCTAACAACTGCTTTTTATATGTTAGCTTTCATATGTGATAGCTCTGACAGATATGAAATGATAAATATATTAGTTTTCAGCTGTTATCAGACAGAATATGCAAATAAGCCATTTCTTAGAATAATTCCATTTTACACAATCGTGAAAAAATGTTAGCTTAAGTCTAAAATTGTCGACAATATTAATATTTATCAATTTTGAAGTTTAATGACACCAAAGCATAAAATTGTTGCTTAAATTGCGTTTTTAATAACATATATATATTATTTATTAGATTTAAGAATCCATTTTATCTCTTTATAAGAATAAATGGTTTATCAAAGAAGAAAATGAACTAAAGAGCACTCACCTTAAGATTTTTTTCAATTTTTTTGTTTGATTCTAAAATTTTAAGAATTCTATTATTCCTGCCTTTATATGAATAATAAAATCATTTTTGTTAAGATTCAGATCCATTGAAAATGAAATATGGATTTTTGTAATACCGGTACTAAAATTTTCATATATTTAATTAAAAAAATGCCAAAACCTTTTTTCAAGATATACTGCTTTTGACAGTCATATTCATTAATTAGACGATTATATTAAGTAATATTTATTTGAAGATAAAATAATATTAATAAGCACTTAAAATGAGATATAATAGTAAAATATTCATTAAGTATTTTTATTTTTAAATGCAAAGTGTATTCCAAGACAAAACATCTTCCAATGTTTAAATAGATTGTCTCATTATTTAAAACTATTTTATTGATCTAACAATTTATAAGGAGTGTCCACAACAACAAAAACTTAAATGAAAATTTATAGATTTAACTTATTTACATTTATAGTACAGTAATACCTCGATAAAGTGAATAGCTGGGGACCTAACTCTAGTGTTCACTATAACGAATTTTCACTATAAAGAGGTAAAATTGTATTAGTTTTGTATGATTAGGACCAATCCTTATTAACACTAACGAGGATTCACTAAAAAGAGGTTCACTATAACGAGGTATCACTGTAGTAAAATTATTTTATTATAATCTATAAAGTTCTAAAAATGTAACATTTCTTATATTATTTAATTTAATGGAATAACCAATAAATTGTTCTCAAAAGCTCAGCAAATTTAAGATAATTTAAGATAAAAACTTAAATTTTTGAGAACCTCTACAATATTTTAAGATTATTGACATATTATTGAAAGAATATTCACATTGTCTGACATATATTGTTGTAATTATTAGCAAATACAGTATATAGTATTGTAAGGAAGTATCATTTCGGGGCTCACTTTAACATTAATAAACGTATAAATATTAATATGCATTACATTTTTAAAATAAAAACTAAAATATAAAGTACTCATATTTCGCTATTTTTTGTGTACAGTATTACTGTTGAAAAATCAGAGTATTTTCATAATATGTAATATTTATATCTGTTATTAAATTAAAAGTTACGACAATAACAACAATATAAATTCAATAATAACTCATGAATTTAATAGATAGTTCCAAATGAAAATGGATTATATTATGAAAAGTATTTTAAAAGTTACTTATTTTTAAAAGTTAAAGGTTAATGATATCAAAGAATTAAATATTTATGTTAAGAAATTGCTTATAATTTATTTTTATTTTCTAGAATTACCAAAATATTAATTTCTATTGAACTTAAACAAAACTCTATTCCAAAAGATAACGATTTTATTTTATTTGTAAAACTTTTTTAATATCTTTTATTATTAAAATTTTACTCTTTATTGATTAGCTCTGTTTCTAAGAAACCAGATATTAAAAGATGTCTTAAAATATAAAATCCGAAATTTTAATATCAATTCATTGGAGCGCATAATAAAAACCAATAAAGAGGATTTCAAAATAGTTGAATGATTCTCTTCCTACTCTTTATCTAAATTAAAAAACTTTATGTCTTAGAACTTAAAGTATATTAATTGAAATCTAAGATTAAGAAATGTAAAAAATGCGGAAAATTATATATAATTTTTGTCAATTAGTTGAAAAAAAGTTTATTAAGTTTCAAATATAAAATTCCAAACTTTTCTAAATTAAGAGTAAAGTATTATTTAAAACTAAGAGTAAAGTACTTTACATTAATGGAAATTTTTCAAACATTAATTATTCTTCAATTAAAAAATAGAAAAATAAGAAATATTAAAATATACATTACATAACTTGATATAAACTGGTTTATGAATTAAATCGTTGTACACAAAAAGCACTAGAAATATATATTTATATAAATGAATGTGAATTGAAATCACTTTATACACTTAAGAGCTTAGATTTATTCTCCTCTTCATTTAATGAGTAAATCTATTAAATAAATGAAAATTTCTTTTATTTGATTGTTAGGAAAGATTTTTTTGCATTTCTAATGCCCTAAAAAAGTAGAATTAGTTTCTGATTTCAAAGTTGACGCCATTGACGCCATTAACGCCATTGACGCCAATACTGTCTGAAAATAATCGGAACGTCAACTCTTTCTAACAATTGTATAAATGATTGAAAATCTAATCGATAAAGTATTAGTTTTCATTGTATTTCATCTAAAGCCTGCTTCTTGTGAACAGAAAGGGTCTATTATCTAAGTCGTGTCATTTCAAGGGCACAATCAAGGCTATTGCACATTGATTCGGTACATCGTTTAGCTCTGTCCTCGTTCTTGTTCTCATTTCATATTCCAAATAATCATATTCTTGTAGTTCTCCATTTGAGCTCATTATTGATTATTTAATTTTTATTCATAAAGAGCTTAAAAAACTAAAATATTATGAATAGGCTTATGATTATTCGGCATCAATTTATGTGATGAGACATTTTTTTAATACCAGATTTACTGGAGTTAATGTGTTTTGTATTCAAAAATTTTTGTCTTAATAGAATAAAATTTAAATATTTAATGGAAAAAATTTCTTAAACAGAATTTAAACAGAATTTTAGAGCAATATTTCCAAATTCAGCTATTATTTTGTTGATAATAACTATCATTTACAGAATAATCAAATACCTACTGGTGTACAATCTTTATTTAAAGGTTCCTTATCCTTATCCTTATAACGGTGGCGGGGAATCACAATAAGAAAATTCACCTTTTTGCTCTTTTTTTTGTGTCCCTTTATATTTATTACTAATTATTAAATTAAATTTGAAAACTATTAATCAAGTTTGAAAAAATTAGATTTCTATTTTAAAATATTATATTACAGTTTCTAATTGTATAACAAAGTATAACCTTATGCTATACATTTCTGATGTTAACACCTTTAAAAAACATTAATTTGTAATTCAAAATACGCTTTGCTTTAATATTTAATAGAAAATATTATCTTCAAAAACTCGAAAATTAACTCCGATTAAATTGACTGTTGATTGTTGCAAATGACCGAAACTTTTATTTTATTTTTAGCGTTCAAATAGGGTCTGTGACCGAAAACGTTAATCTCTACACATACCTAATAATGACTTTATTGATATGAATGGACTTTTATACATATGCTATTCTTAGCTATACTAAAAATAAAAATTTTTAAAACTAGATAATTAGCTCAACGCACTAGAAAAGTATACCAACTTAATTACCATTAATTATGATCATGCTTAATTATTATGATTTACTATTCGAGCTCTGCATTCAATAATAGACTTCATTTTCATACAGAATAAATTCAAATATTTTATTACGTGTAGAGTGAATTTGCGTGAGATTATGATTTAAGAGCGTGAAAATTGTGTTCAAATTATAGCGAACGATGGGAGCACTATCTTTGTAATGATACCTTTTATATTTTATACATTATATGAATGTTTAACATTCGCCCACGCGTTAGCTTTTAGATCAATTGAGCCGACTCTTGCCCAGGGATCTCAATATTGATTGTTTTTATGATGTCAGATAAATAGGACTCTCAGGCTATGATAGTGTATACCTTAGGATTATATTATTTATTTAGTCAAATATTATTTATTTATTATGGAATACATTTAATTTAATAAATTATTTATCATTATCTGAAAAGATATTTTGACGCATTTAAATGGGCTTAAAATTTAAATAATAAATATCAAAACAAGCTTAAGGTTTAGGCATTAGATATAAATACATTGTGTATTTGGCAGCAAATTCTTATTTGAAATAATTAGAGAATATATCAAATAATAAGTCGAAATATAAGATTTATAAGAAATTTGAAGAAAGCGATTTCAATTTTTAAATCTCTTATATCTGAATACAAAGAGCTTTAAAGGGATGTATCGAATATGCATTTTCTTATTGACATTAAAGTAAAGATAATAACAGAATACAATAACAATAATGTAAAAGCTTTATAATATATTTTTAATTTATAATTTATTCTATCCGTAAACTATAAACAAGTAATAATTTTAAGATTTTTATGAAAGTAATTTAAAATTTTTGATTAAATTACTTAAAAAATAATTTTTTCTTATGCATATATAAGTTGCAGTCTTAAGGCTATTTCACAAACTCTTGCGATTTTATATATGCATTATATCTTTGAATGCAAATATTTTTCAAGATTTCCTCTATGACTGAATAAATACAAATTTTGAAGTTATCTGAGGAATATTTTTCCATTAAATTTTAAATTGAAAAAAATACTCAAATTCTTCAGACAGTACTATAATTCAAAACTTCAAATAAAGATCGAGTTGACGGATGCAAATATTAGGTACAATTTATATATTTATTATTTATGTTTATAAATACAATTCGCAGATTATATATAAATCATTTAAATAATTATTAGAAACTAAACTTTAATTCAAAATTAGTTCGCAATTATTCAATTATTTATATAATTTTAATAATATTTGAAAATTGTAAAAGAACATAGAAATATGATTAGCATTAAAATAAATTGAATCTCATGCAATTCAGTATTATAGATGTAATTTTTTAAAAATTTATATCTTTTAAATAATTGATTTGACACCAAATAAATGTTTGAAAACATTTTATTTCAAGAACGGACTAACCAATCATTGTGGGGATTCTTTATAAATAAAACATAAAATCAAAGTCTACTGTAATTTATTCAATAGCTTTATGTAGATTATACTTATAAGTTTACATTTTTTATAAATTTGTAAATTAAGTTTTTCAATATATTATTTACATAGATTTCAAATGTAAATCCACAATAAGTTTTTTACCCTGAATTCAACATTTTAAGAAAATATGAGCTATGAATTCTTCTTTCATAAAATAAGTGAATATTATAAATACATGATTTCTTGCTTTATAATTGATTAGATAATACGAATTAAAAATGAATGTCATCGATTAACTTGTTAAAATAAACAACTTTAATATCTAAGGTTGTATTTGTATGTGGTTGTATGTAAGAGTTAAGTCTGTAGATAATTATTTTCCTATTGAGCTATTAGCCCAATCCCACTCCCATTTCAATAATTGAAATTTAATTTGAGTTTTTGCTAACAATTATCAACAGAGACACTGAGTTGGAGTTAAGCTGAGTCGCAAGTCATAAATAATTCAGCTCGAGCTGAGCTGAGTCAAGATAAATTGTAGCTTGAGCCCATCTTGAGCTCGTCAACTCGGAAACAAAATTATTTAAATCCTAAAAGGTGATTTATATTATTAAATCCCTTTTATTCCTCGTGTCAAGTAATTAACGAAAATATGACATTTCTTATTTGTTTATAATAAGAGAACAATAATTAATCTTATTTTATTGTGAAATACTTACTAAAATATTGGTCTCACTCGTCAGTTAAGCTTTGTAGAGATGGGGTGATAGCAGCTCAGAGTTTCATTGAAAATGTAAATCTCAGCCTATCTCAGGTGTAACTATCTCTAATTATAAATTAGCTCTTATATGTCTGACTTACATAAGTATTCTATGTTAGCGTTTTCAAAATTGATGAAAAAGATGGCAATTTAATTAAGTAATTTATGAGGTACTTTGCTTTAAAGTCTTTTTTAAAAATGTAACTTTTGCTGCAAACATATTAAAATCTAAAGTATAGCATTTCTGAAACCTGTGTTTCTACGGTTAGTTTGTGTCGACTCATTTAGAGCTATGCAATGATCTAAAAATAATAGCTATCGAAGACAATTGCATTTGGAGCATATATCACAAACTATTGACATATAAGATAGGGGTTCTGTGATAAAAAATTATCTACCAGTCATGTTCTATTCATAAATGAAGAATAAAACAGAGGCCCAGAACTATTTATCTCCTTTATAAGGGATTGAGATTTCACATGTTAACAGTTTTACTTTTGAGCAGATATTTTCAATTGTTATAAGCCTTCTATGAAATTAAAAATTATTCACTTTAGAAATGCATTTAGATATTAAATATTTACGTTTAGAGAATTAAGTAGTTTATTATTAATCACAAAATCCATGGGGCACTAACTTAAAAAATATTATCTAACATTCCTTTACTAATATTTGTTTAACTAATGAATAGTAAAATGCAATTACAAATTAAAATATTTTAGTGCAATATAAATAATTTTTTATTTACATTATATAATTTCTTATCATTAAAATTTTATACCTATAAAAAAGTTGCACATTTTCTAAAAATGATTGCAATTTAACTTTTAATAGTTGATGATCTAGTCTTGAATAAAGTATGAGCTAAAGATCACGATATTTTCACTCAATACTATATCACTTTTTCATTATAATGATTCTATACTTTCATAACGTAAATATATTTTCTTATCATAATTCAATCATTTTTTATATCTATATTTTATTTAAGATATTTTATATGTATTTTCTCGATTTAATGATACGGTATATGTAATGATGATATTTTTTGCATATTTTCACATACAGTAGACTCTCGTTATAGTGAACGGGCAAATGCAAGAGAAATCAATTCACTATAACCGAAGTTCACTATAAGCGGAGATAATTAACATAATCTCTATGGGAAATGAACCAAATTCTACATATTTTACCGTTCACTATATCAGAAGGTTCACTATATCCGACTTCACTATAGCGAGAGTCTACTGTATATGACATAATGATATACTATTAGTTACATTATAGTCACATTGATTTTTTCTTCTCTGAAATGAATCGTTCATATGTTTGAATCTCATTATATTATTTTTTATATCAATCATACGATTATTAAGTTCTTCAAAAATTATATTTTCTATATTTGATTTATGAAAGAATATTCAGTATTTGATTATAAAATACTAAAATAAAGTAAATGTATTAACAGCTCATTTAAATAGTAGTGAAAATTTGACAAACTTTGTAAAGCTGTTCATGAACTCAGCTTATTATATAATATTTATAGAGTTGTCTCCTTTTTGACATTTATCTCATTAAACCAAAAAAAGCTCATTGCGATCACATCTCGACGTTCACTGTCAAGGAGTGAACTTGAATTGTGGAATATGTTATCTTTGAGCTCAACTCATAAATTAAAAATAGATACAATCTTTGTATAGATTCTTCATTTAGAATTAATTCTTTGTTTGCTTTCAATATTATAATTCATATTTAGATAAACAATTCATTTAATTAAAAGCAAACTAACAATATTTGATTTGTGATTATTTTTAATAAAGATATAGAATTTTATTTTATACTCATTTAAGATAAAATGAAATTGGATTATAAGAAACAATTTTCCCCTTTCTTTAACGCTATCCAAGTGTCGGATTAAATAACTCTAAATTGAAACTACATTTCATATTATATTCAAAGTATATTTCATATGAGGTTTGCGCGAATTGAAAAGAAATATACAAAAGATATACTAAACAATCAGATTGAGATGAAAGTTAGATAAAATTTTAGATACAATTTTAGACACCATATTAGATACAATTTTAGATACAATTTGAACATTAGTTTTGAAAAAATATTTAACTAATAATTGAATTGCAAAATTGTGTTTTAGTGGCATTTTCAGCAAAACCACTGCCAAGTTCTGGCATAATGGCAGTCATGCAGTCCTTTTGTGACGACGGTGTCAGAGATGATGACGGCTTCGATACCTTTAAAAACGCGACGTAATTAAAATTTTGATTCTTATCCAAATATATGGTTATGAATCCGTATAACATATATTTGAATTTTTTAGATTAAAAGACTTTCTCAAAAGTCTCGACGATATCGCAAAGAAGCGAAACTTTATAATCCGTCCCGGTTTTGAACCCAAAGAATTAGAATCCATTCCCAAAATATATAGGTCTATAATGGAAGACCCCATAGCTATTCATTCACTCTTTTTACGAGCGGGTGATTTAAAAATTGAAAAATTACTAAAAAGTACTCAAGACTTAGATCAGTATTTAAAAACAGCACAAAATATTAAATTAAGCGAAAGTCAAATTAGATCTCTGTTCGAAACGGGACTCAATATGTCGAGAATTCATGACATTCTGTTCGGAATTGAAGCACTCATACCAAATGGCAAAGTCTTCAGTTTATTTGATTTTCTAAAGCAAAATCAGATGAAAGATAGTAAGGTATGGCTAGTATTCGCCTGGATTTTCGATATCTATAATAAAGGAGAGCTGACTGTAGACGTTCCCACTTTTTCGAAAGAAGCGGTTGATATAATTATAACGAAAGATAATGTTAAAGCGTTTTTCTGTTTGAATACTTCTCTATCATTTATGAGTCCTCTTCTTCGACCAAATGATTCATCAAATAGTGATTACGATGAGATTTATAGACATATTTGTAATTTAAATGACTATCAATTAGAAGAATTAACGAATAAATTTAGACAGAATTTTAATGAGACTAAAATTGCAGAAATTCTCACTAATGATTGGGATTATAAAAAAGCTAAGCTTAGAGTAAAACAATTCTTTGAAGATTTAAATAAATTTTCTCTTTTTGAGCTCACTCTCAAAGAGTTGAGTCAAATCGCAATATCTCTGCCAAACGATGTCTGCAATTTAGATAATCAAACAAATAATAGTAATGCCATAATTGACGATCCGATCAGCTATAAAATAGAGTCAACCAACGGATCGCTCAAATCAGACAACTCAACAATAACTGATCCAAACCATCATAAAAGAAGAAATAATATTAAAGGTTTGGTTCGAGTATTTCTTAAAATGCAAGACACGATTTGCGGCCCAAAACAAGTTGTAAATAATAAGCCGACTAATAACGAAACAAAACCAAGCGATGAAAACGATAACAATTCAGATGAAGAGCCGATCAATAGTTTCATTAAAGAGCAGCATTTGCTTTTGCAGATGTTGTACTCGAATCCGACGGTATTATTCGCTCCAAACAACACAAAATCTGCAGCTCATCAAGTGATCCAAAAAGCAAATGAAACCTTTGAATTGCTCGACAAAGTGACCAATTATGCAAATATTCTCTATAATGTCTCAAATGAAATGCAAAGCTATCTAAATCTCGACCAAACTAGAGATCAATTCGACAAAGTCAAACTCATTCGTGGAGAACTTTTACATTTGCCTAAAATATTCAAATTTCTAGAATTAGGCCATGGATTAGATCTATTGAATCGAACCATTTCTATTGGCGGAGATTTGGACACATTTCTATCGCAATTAAAGCTTATACATAACGCCGCCTGCAGTTGGCTTACGCTCACTAAAGACATATCCCTTAATGTTTTTCGAGGCTTCAAATCAGAAGACGATTTACTCGATTATTTCAAAAATCACGCATATATTGATAACGTGACTGTTTTGGCGAGTGAGTCAAGCTTTAAATTCTTTGTATTTCACTTAACAACACATTCCTATATTTTTGCTTTTAAAACATTATTGAATGAGTCATTTTTCGTCAAATTAAAGGATATAATGCGTGCTATAGAATAACTTATTGTTAGATTTATTGATTGTTGCGAATGAATGGGAATAAAAGCTTAACTCCCAAGACTAAAAAACCGAAATACCCGCGTCTATTAACTAAAAAACCGAAATACCCGCGTCTATTAACTAAAAAACCGAAATA
>JAQGAN010000250.1:0-12405 GCA_034697745.1 Nothrus palustris
CTGTTACTGAAAAAAGTTAAGGAGTACTTTCATATACTTTCTCTTATAGCGTATAAATAATGTAAAGCTTTTTTAAAATTTTGTGCAATTTTGTACTTTCTTATACTTTAATATAAGATAAGAACATCAATATATAAAATTGATAAATGCTTTAATAAAACCTTTAATCATATGATATTAATAATGAATGATATATGCGATGTTGTGTTCGTTTTTAACCTCTCGCCCATTGAAATGATGTTTTCTGAACTTGAATTTGTTTTGATATTTCTCTTATAAATATTGATTTGTTGGTTAGAAATAAGATTTAAACTTTAATAAGTTTTTGCACAAAATTTGATTATATACTAATACATACTAATGCCTAGTTTATGCTTTACAGGTAAGTATATAAGTTTAAAGGAACTCTTAACTTTTTTCAGTAACAGTACAATAAAGTACAATAAATTATTTTGGTAGAGCCGCTACATTCCGAAACCCCTGAATTACGCAATTCTTTTGAAATTAAGAAAATCATTTTAAATGCCACAACTTTGACAATGAGTTTGGGGAAATCTTTTAGTCATTTAAAGCACACATAATTTAGGACCATATCATTTAAAGTTAAGGAATTTTCTATTTGTTTTGTGTGATGAACTCATATAATATCATAAATCGTATGTTCATAGGAGATAAAATATATAAAACTACTTATTAACCTCTCTTTTTAAGTAACATAAAAATACTATTAGGTATTGAAAATGGCAAATATAGGAGTTTTACATGTATTTAAATGGAAATAAAAAAATTTCCTAAAATAACTCCCGAAAGCATAATTTTTTACCTTCGAATATAGCGTCTCTAATGATAATGATAAGCCATAACTCTTATAATGAAGTGCTTAACTAAGATTACACATTAGTAAAGCCTATACTTTGTGTATTACAGATGAAAAACTTAGTTATATTTTGAAATTTGAAACTAAAAACTTTAATAGACTATATCCAACATAATGATAATTAATTTGGCGTAAAAATCAATTATTGTGTAATGTGTGTCGTATTCGCCTCAAGCAATTTGGGAGATAACAGAATCTAATCGATCACCAAAAAAATGCAATAACTATAAGCACTCAATCAATTGTTGAAGTTATGCCTTAAGACAAAATGTTAAAAATAATGCCGAAAATAATAATGAAAATAGTTTAAGTACAAAATGTTTGTTATTATTAATCAGCAACAAAACAACAATTATAATCAAATTTTACAAAAATAATTATTTACAGCGATTCGGTATTGTATAATAAAATTGTGGCACAAAACAAAAATTCATTCTTTTGTTTAACATCAATTTGTTGGTTTTGATTCATAATTTTGATAAAGATTGGTCTCTCCGTCTGTCTGTCTCTGTCTTCAGTTACCACTTTTCATAACCATTAAAGTCGAGTAACCGTTAAATGGAATCTTAAATCAATGACTTATTGGATGTAAACTCTTGGATTCCTTTAGAGTCAACTATTTAAAGAGCTCCAAAATGGTCATAAATGAGTCAATCAAGTTGTCAATTGGTGTTCAATCAAGTTGTCAATTGGTGTTCAGCCCATAGCTGGTCAATGAAATCAGCGGTTGCCCTATGCAATTCATTTTGTTGAGATTGTTGATCACGATATTGTTCCCAAATATGTTTATTAGGATATTCTAAGTGCCAACTCGTTGGTCTATTTGTTAAATTAATTTTAGGAAGAGTTAAATCTGTGTCCAATTTCTTTGAAGGAATTGTAGAGATATGTCTGTTTGCAATATCAGAGCATATATCAGAACTACAAGAATATCTTCTGATATCTCTAGCAGTACTAATGTGTCTCTGTCGAGAACAGGGAACTGTTTTAGGTAACATCATTAATGTCCTGTCATTAAATAATGCTGTGATCAGCGGTAAATTCAAATCTCGGCTTTTCTGTCTCAGTTGTTGTAAGTCTGATATCGAACCGTTTTGTTCGTTGATATAGTTTTTTGAGCTTATATTACCGTTCATTTCGACCCTATTTAGATTTGAGTTCTGTAAAGATAATTATCATAAGTAATAAATAATGAAAAAGATAGGTTAGAGCAGTGGTTCTCAAACTGTGAGGCGCGGCGAGCTTTCAAGGGGGCGCGAGATATTGATGATTTATAAAAGTTCATTAAAAATTGTAAGCCACATTAATGGGTTGGAGGGGGCGTGAAGTACCTCATTCCTTATTAGGGGGGGGGGCGTTAGATGGAAAAGTTTGAGAACCACTGGGTTAGAGAATAGGCTCACTCACCCCCTTCTGACTAATAATTAAGTGTGAATTATTTGCTGATTTTATGGCTCTATTTTCTGATAGAGAGTTAGCATAATCGGGCGGTGGAGGTATACATATTGACTGTATATTTGAGTTTATATTAACATTAATATCACTACCGACCAATCGTAACGGATGTGGTGTAGTTATTGCTATGTTGTTCAGTGATTGATGAAACGACGGAGGGGTGCATTCGACCACTCGATCAGTACAGGACAGAGAATTTGGATTTACAGGTGATGGCGATGATGATGATTGCAGTGTAGGTGTGGTGTAATGGTATGGCGGGTCTGAATAAGCACGCGTTTCTTTGCTATTTCTCAATATAATTTGAGGATTGGCTATGTTGGGGACCTTTCCTATGATATTATCTTTATAGCTATTGGAATCTTGTGTGTAAGGATTTGGTTCCCAATTATTTAAATCATCACTTAGTGGTAATTTTGAACAATTAGACGATTGCAGTAAATATGATGGCGTTGACCAGAGTTTAGAATTGTAGAGATTAGGCTCTGAACCTGCTATTGATAAGTTTTTGTTGGTATTCGATATGTAATTGTGATTAAAAACTGAAAGCGTTGGTTTATTATGAGTGCGTGTTAGGGATGAGACACCTATTCTTGTTGTTGTCCTCTGAGGTGTTGTCGATAACGCAGAACATAATGACGGACTTGCCTTTAAAATTTGCTTTGGTTTAGTTTCTAGTTTTCGATATTGAGAAAAGAATGGGATGTTTTCGTATATATGATTCATAGATTCTGATCTTTCAGTTAATTTTGACAAATTGACGGAACGCACTGATAAATCTGGATATTGTTGTTGTTGTTGTTGTTGTTCAACTTTGGCACTTAAGTTTGCAGAATGTTGTTGTTTATTAAGACTAGTCACTGATGTGCTTTCGTTATTGGGAGACAAACTTAATTTTGTACTTAAAGTCATGTTATTATTATCTAAGTCTTTAATAAGATTATTATTGCTTTTGTTTACAATATTAATAATTTGCTTATTTGCTGATGGAATCACTGATGGAATTATCATATTTGAAGGAATTACTGACTTGACAGTGATATTGCTTCGATCAGATGACGTACTCTTAATACTATTAGCACTTGAAGGCATATCATTATCACTTTGTTGTTTGTTTGCATTACAGCAATTGCTAGACATTGTAATATTGCTTATTGAGATCGAATGTTTATCTTTAATATTTGCCGCACATGTTGTTATAGATCCTTCTGTCGGTTCGCTTAAGGCTAACGATTCGAGAGACACAACAGGAGGTGAATTGACCATTATTTCAATATCAATGTCATCTCTATCACTATCTTCTAAACTCTGCACTTTATCCGAAACAATACCAGAAGTGGTATTTGATGAAGCGTTACTTATCACAGAAACGCGTTGAGCGCCCGTCTCTTCACAAACAGATGGACTGTTATTAAAATCTGATCCTTTCTTATTTCTGCCAATGACTGGTAATTCAAATGTTTCACAATTAATATACGATTCTCTAAACTTTTTTCTATACAATTCAGATTCTCGTCTCTTCACTTCTTTCATCTTAGACTGAACTACGAGTTGGAACTGATGCGTAACTTTGCAGAGCCATAACAAATGTCTGGCCATATCCTCAGAACTGGCATAATATGTAAATTTTCTTACGGGATAAACAGTAGAACGAATTTCAAATTTTTTCTTTTCAAAATATAGTTTTCCGATGTCAGCCCAGGCGAAGAATGAAATGCGGGTTTTTTGTTTAGTATGAGTGTGACTATGACTGCTTGATATTCTTTCTTCCTCTGCATTAATTTCAACACCAGTGGTGCAGATTCCGAGCCACACCTCAGCATCAGTTGTTGCTCTCTTATTCTTTAATTTATATAAATGAAGATTATGTGGTGCGCTCGCATCTGATGCTTCTTTAATATACATCGATTGGGCTTCAGTTTTATGCATTCCTTTGTGATCGCGATGTAAGAACGGCGAGTGTCGTATTATGTAATCCAAACCCATCTCTTCAATTACCTACAAAGCAGTCAGAGTAACATTTAATTTCTTTCTTTCATAGACTGAGAGTCCAAATCAAAAAATCTCTGACAGTGTAACATATCATTTGATTGCTGACACCCCTACTATTCCTACTATTCCTAATGAATCTCTACAACCATTAATTCTTATCTATTTTACCTCATTATATATAAAGATATTTTATCGTTTGATCGAATTTTTCTTTGGATAATTTCATGAAACCTTAAATTAAAGAAATTATTAGACTTTTTTTCTAAACCATCCCAGTAATTGTTACGCTCGTGCGCACAAATTTTCATTACCTTATATTCTCATTAAATAACAAGTACTGTATGTTAGAAGAAATAAAACTAAACCTAATCCAAGTTACCTCAATCAGAAGGGGGCAATAGATATGTAAAATAACCCGCAACATATCATGCACGCTGCATGTCTTTAAGCAAAGCCAAAGCTTGCAAAATGCATGTTAAACAAAATTGCCGCGCCTTATTGCCCACAACAAACGATTTTTAGTTGTCATAAATTGTTTGATAATCTCTCTTAAAAAGACAAAAAGTACATTGGATATTATGGTTTATTTTGTAAACAGTTAGTTGAGCTTAAATTAAATTAGAGGATTAATTATCTTAAATGTGTAACAAAAATCACAGATTTCTACCATTTACAATTTTAAGAAATAATAAGAGTTTGTAAGCGCGAGCACATCACAGGGCCGGCCCAGGAGAAAAGTGGTCTATTACATAGTTTTTTCGAAATGCTACAAAACTGTACGACCGCTAAATTCTATGGGATCATTCACATATAGTGAGTGATATATTTTTGAAACTTGCCAGTCCCCTATCTTCTCTTTATATGCAACTTCACTATGTAATAAACGCTTTTGACACTCCCTTATGGTTGAGTGAGCATTGAGTTAATGATCTCTTAGATTATGCAAAAATTGTAACGCAATATCTGAAGGTTTAGACCAAAATAATTAAAAACTAAATGACTTAATAAGTGATATTGTATGGAATTTTGTCAAAAATGAGAACCTGAAAATGATTTTTCTCAGCTCAATTTTTAATTATTTTTGAATGAGATGTTTTAATTTTTTTAAAAAATATTTCGATGAATCGAAATTAGTGGAATCGGTAATGAATCTATATCTTACCCACGATGGGAAGTAATGATGAGGGTTGAAGTACTGGCCGACATGTATTTCAGGGTTGAAATTGCCAAAGTCTGCCTGAAGGGCATAAGATGCTAAAAGAAAGGCTCTCTCTTCACATAAGGCTTGGCCATAATTGACTACATTCTCCCTTTTAAAAAAAGAAAAGATAAGTATTTCATACCTGAGGCCTAATTTTCTTCAATAGCATACCTTAGTTGAAGATAATATAGAAGTTTTGCTACTTTATCACTATAAAGGAAACGAAAGAGACATATTTAATTCAATGCGTACACAGAATGCGATTGTAAAAACTACTACAGTATATGGCAATTAAGCTATGCTTACCTAATGAAAAGATAAGAGTCAACATAAAATTGGACTCTAAAATAAACGCCAAATAAAGATTTCCCAGAGTTATCGACTCCCTTGAATAGCAAAGTATAAGTTTATTCAGTAATTCAATTCTCAATTAAAGGCTACGACAATTCAACTCTCAATTAAAGGCTACCACAAGTCAATAACGCACTTACATTATTCTGTATTTTCCACTGTTTTGGTGCATATTTGCAAAGCTTTTGTGTTGGATCGAGAAATAAATATGATTCTGAAGGGAATCGAAAAATTTAAAATCAAATAAATTTGTTTTATTTCTTAAGCTTTAAATTAAGTCTATTATCATTGGATGATATGCATCATTAATTTTCTCAACAGTTTTATCCCATGAGAACTAAAACGCATAGCAAAATCTTTCTATATGCAGATTAAGTGTTCTTTATATTATATAATATATAATTTTTATATTCGTGCACTTTATTCAACAGATGACATCCCGTAATAATAAGACTGACCTGTTTTAATGCTGAGACCAAATAATTCGGTTTCGTAGAGGCTTAAGAACTTACAAACTTGAGTGAAAAGCTCATTAACTTTGCTCTTGATCTATATTGAGAATAAATTTGATTAATCATTATTGAAAAGTTATATAAGATAAATGTTTAAATGTTTATCACAATATATAGTATTACCTCAACAACAAAATAGAGAGTATCTTCACTCAGAAGATTGACGGCTACGTATTTCTTGTCATTAGGCAGTTGTATATCGCAAGTTGAATAGACATTACGCCTCATTGTGTTACATGAAATGAAAGCTTTTGTGGTCGTCTGAAAAGGTTAACAAATGTGTTAATTCATAAACAATACCAATAATAATCGATTCACTAGAAAATGCTAAACATGTTATTCTTGAAAAGTCTCGCCCAATATTAAAATAAAGTAACAAAAAAATTTTTTAAATTACAGAAAAAAGTTACACTTAGACTATATTTGTGATAACATGTCTTCAATTAACTGCTATGAAAACTTATGCAACCGTGAAATCTCTGATCGAGTTGTGAGTTGTGGTAAACTTTGAAGTCAACCAAAACCCAATTAAAGGCATTTAAAGTTTGAAACTTTTTTTAATAAAAATAATTATTTATCGCTTATAAGTTTATACAAAAACAATTTTATAAGTTACATAACAGTTGAATTAGTGTTGAGATGTGCTATTCATTTAATTTATATCAAACTTATCGGCCAATTGTTGTACTAAAACTCACTTAAAATTGCAAAATAATAATTGTTATCAACACAGTTCAGAGTTGAATGTTCTGGAATGCAGAGGAATGGAATGTGGCTCTCAGGCATCGACTGTACTCTACTGTACTATTTGATAGTTTATGAAATAATGGCTTCAATATTATGATAAAATTTCTTAAATAAAAATTTTATGATATTCTGACAAGAAATTCAAGAACTAAATAATTCCCATCAATCAAACCTATATAATTTAATAGTATTCAAATTCACTTAATTGATTTATTAAATCAATTCAAATAATTTAATTCGCATTAATCTTTGATAGCAAACTTTTAAACTCTCTCTCTCTCTCTCTCTCTCAAGAGAGAGAAAGAGAGAGAGAATGTAATGACCCGTCTCTGCGATAAGATAAAAGTTAATTGTCATTAGAAGCAGACTTTGAGATATATTTCTTTTTAAAAATGTTTTGCCAAAAGTAAAAACATTGGCGACTAACCAATTAAGCTTTTATAAGAATGAGCTGATTGTAAAATTCTCAAATATACTAATAAATGAAAATCCTTTTGAATAAATGAAACGCGGATTGGCTTTAATTTAGTGACATTATTACAAGTATTTGTATTCTCTAACGGTTACGGAAAGTGCACATCTATTGAAGAGGTGGGCGTTAATTATATAAAACAGGATAAATCAATCATTTCAATGACACAATTCAAAAGTATTCATTTATGATTCAGATTTTGTTCGTATAAAATTCCTCAAATAAAACCAACAAAATTAACAAAATTTACATAATGTTATGCAATGTTATAGTTTATTCTTTCGTTGGAAATAAAAAAAATAATACTAATAAAAAAATAGATAAAAATTTCTGTTTGTTAAAAATTTATTGAGACCTTATATGTCTATAAACAAGTCTATTATAAGGTTGTGAACTTAATATTTAGTTATAATTTTATAATAAGTGTTGCATTTATTACTCTTATATAAATGAGAATATTTTGATAAAGACTGTAAAATCATAACATTATGTCAAAGTAAATTAAATTGAGAGTAACCCATATTTTCAAAATTAGAGAACCCTTTACAATTCTACGAATATTATCGAAAGTCCGATTTCTGACTTAAAAATTTAAATTATATTAATATTAAGTATATACAGTATTATATATGCTATAAAGTCTATAATAAAAAAGTCATCAATATTATTCTCACTATTCTAATTGAGCTTAAGTTACACAACTATTTCTAACTTTAGATATTGACAGACTTGAGATGAAATGGGAATCTATTCTTGAGAATTGCCCGCATAAGTTTTCACTTAGAAACAAGTCATAATGCATTCCAATATGTTAGCTGTGCTTATTATATGAGATGCAAGCATTTTAGCAAAAATTTTACTCTTATGGGTGTTTACACGCCGTGATAGCAATCAGTTATTTTCGTGTATGTTTTCTCCTAATATCGACATAAAGTCGATCCGGAACTATGCCTCAAATTTGAAACATAATCATTAGCCATTTCTATTTCAAGGTTGAGGCAATTTTATAATTTTTCAAAAAGAATTTACAAAATTTTTATAGCACTGTTATTACAATTAGTTTTTAGAATCAAAGCTAAATAAATCAAATAAATTATATCCACTATTTGCAACTTTTCAGCTGTTGGTTCCTTCCCTAAAAACATCTGCACTATAAATATATTTAATGTCAAACTCAATACAATGTTTATAATTAGAGAGTGTATCAAACATAGAAAAGTTGAACACAATTGAAATCCCTTCAATTGAAGTTTTATTATTCATTGAAAACATGTTAAAAAGCGGTACAACTTAAAAATGAAAGTTCAACCGTCGTCTTGATTAGCCATTCTATTGAAAATTCTATTGAGATGAGAGAGAACTATTCTATGCAACTCTAATACTTATTCACGAGTCGTTAATTTTATTGCAATGAGGTTTCTCTTTCTCCCTCATTCACACTCCAAACTCAACAAACATTTGAATTTATTATAAAAGTGAAATACTGTACGATTATTTCTCTTTATTGGTGTTCTTACAAAATTAAGGATAACATAATTTTGAAGAGAGCCTTCTTATCTATTACGTTGCGAATGCGACCCCGGAACCCATCGGGTCAAACATAGAACAGTCACGCAATTGTGAGCTATGAGCCTCTTTTCATCATTAAAACATTTTTTGAAAATCTAACTTCTCTTTTAAATATAAACGTTTGAGTTGTGTTTTATGAATAATTTTCAATGAATAGTTTAAAAAGATATTTAAATTAAAAACTTTTTCCCTTTAAAATAGAAAAGTTCTTCTGTGAAATTTTTCGAGAACACCAACCAATTCAACTCTAATAATCGTAATAAAGATAGTAATTTAAATTTGCTTTTAGGTTTTAAGCATATAAGTGACACTTGAGGCCATATTTATAAGTCGACTGATTTATTTTGTAAAAAAACTATTTTCCCACACATGAGAATAGAAAATGGAAAAGTGCTACTGAAATGTTAAATACGAAGATTCTCTTTGATATAAATGTTTTAATATCACGAAAACTTAATTGAGCTCATAATAAGAGTAGAAAGAGTGCATAGCATTATATTATTATTGTGCGAACACAATGCCATGCAATGGAATTCGATAATTATGGTTTCGCTTAACCATTCAATATAAAGTCTTTATTTTAAATTCACATTTTTTGCTAAAGAACAATTTATAACAAAATACAGTGTAATCTCAGTATAACTAACATCATTATAACGAACATAATAAAAGTCCCCTACAGAAGACTTATAACCTAAATACTACTTTTTATAGCGAACAAATATTTTGGTCCCGTATGTGTTCGTTATACTGAGAGTCCACTGTACTTCGAAACACTTACTACTTAAATAGTTCTTCAATTTTCTAGAAATCTATTGGTCCAAAGTTGTCAATAGATATGAAAACACTAGCAAGTTATACAACTATATATTTCAAATTAAAGAGTTTTTACATACAAACAAAATTTATATGCACTTCAAGTACGGGATAAATAATGGTCTATATGTGTCGTCGCTCTGACAGGATTGATATCAACTCAAAAAAGCACTTAAAAACTATTTGTTCGTTAGCGCCAACGCTAATGGTATGACAAACTTTGTGTTATATGTATTGAATAAAGCATATAACTTACACAGTTAAGTGTAGTTGTGTTGGATGGTTAGCAATGTTGGACACATGCAGTATATGCCAAGTTTTGTAGCAAAACCTAATCGGCAAAGATCAACAGTTCCCATGAAATACCATCAGAAGTAATATGAAGTATGCGCCACTTTAATGCATGGCATGCGTGGGGAAAATGATTTCTGTCGAATGTGTGCGCTGTAACTGACTTGGGTGGTACCTAACATTCCACGGCGTGCCTCTTCTATAAGCTATTTCTTGTAAGTTTTAGTTTACTTCCACTATTATATACATTCTCAAGAGTGCATTCAGTATTCATTACAGAAACATAGCTTATAAGAGCATACTTTCAATGTAAACTGACTGAAATACGAGATAACCCTTCATTTTACTGTCGAGAATTGAGCATTAAATCAAATTACACTTTTTCGAGTGAATCATAATTATGGCATATATTTCTCAACTCCACTCAAATAAAAAGCTAAAGATTCAAAATTACTTTTACGATCGATACTAACAAATAGTCACAATTTTAAGATAACTCCAAAATGAAAACTTGATTCATCAATTTTTTGTGCCTTTAAGTAATCTTTTGATGAAATGAACAATGCATTAAATACTATATTATATGTTAGCAACTCTGCAAACAGTCATTTCAATGCCTGACTAACTCCAACAATTTTATTTATACCATTACTATTAGCCACAAATCTCTGTCATGCGGTTTATATTTTATGCGAATGACAATTGATTGTGGGAAATGTTCGAGCTTTAAATTTAATGCACAAAACTTGAATAGTGGCGTAGTTTGTATAAAAAGTGTCGTGCAGTGCAATCCTTACTTTAGTATAAAATAAAGACTCATATTATGCATTGTAAACCATTGCTCATATTTTATACTGGCGTGCATTTGCTGCCAATGTGATAGTGAAATCCGGTGAAACCGGATTTCTTGTTATGTATATTACCATCTCATCTCTTCTTTTCTCTCTTCACAGCACAAACGCATTCTTCCAAACCTTGGGATTTCAAAATTGGAATCAGAAAGAATCTCAATCTTTAGCCAATCAAATGACACTCCAATGTGACTTTCATTTTCATTCAATGTTAGACAGCATTACAGCAAAGTATTCTTCATTTTAATGAAGCAGAAAAGCTATTCTCATTATAACTATTATAACCATTCATTTGTGTCTCTAGTCATATACCGAGTCTTCTAAGACATGGTTCAAAATTATGGCCACAACTTTTCATTATCTTAAGAAAAGTGAATCAAAGGAATAATTTATATTCTCTGGCCATTCATATCATGTTATGACAACCTGAATAGACATTTAGATTTAGAAGTAATATAAATATCATTTAATTGTGACAATTTCTACTGTGTTTTAGTAATGGTATTGCAATTAATTGAAATTTTGAATAAGAAATAAATTCACAAAAATAACTTTTTAAGAATATGATCGCATAAAACAGATATAAAACCAATTAAACAAAATGAGATTTTAAAGATAAAATAATTAAAGCAGTTTTAAACTTGCAATTTTATTCTGTGTGAATTTTAAAGTTAATCAATACTAAGTCTTCAAATTTTGAATTATTTGATTCTCTAAAAGAATTCTATTGAGAAAATTTTACAAAATTATAAATTACAAAAATTATATTAAACGCTTAGAATTAGACTTTAAAGTGATTTTAAAGTTTTGTCACGCAATTTAAAATAAAATTTAAAACAAAAAAACGATTTTCTCTAATTTCTAATAACTCTAATCGATTTTTAGTACAATGAATGATCATATGTGTACTCAAATAGTTGAAGCACTAAATTTCCGAAATACCCTAATCTATTTATAATACAATAATGATGTAAAGACACAGAAATGGGTTTCAAAGTACTATTTCTAAAATTGATGAAATTTCTAAAATTGATGAAATTACTAAATTTCAAGTTTAGAAACAAGTAAGCAAAAAAATGACAAACGAGTTTAATAGTTATTTTGTTTTTTTAACTTCATTCACGTAAACTTAAAAGTATTGGTCTTAGTTATCTTATTGCCTGCCTTGACCTTTGCTTACAATCTAATGTCATTAAAGTCGCATATTTTTTCGCTTAAAATTCTAACTAAAAATAGTGTCGATTTTGCTATAAAGTTATTAACAATAACTT
>JAQGAN010000251.1:0-12372 GCA_034697745.1 Nothrus palustris
TTTATATTGAGAAATATTGAATTATAATTTGAAACAATTGGCACAAATGGATGATAAACCGACCACATCTGGCTTTAAGAGACCCATTCCTATCAATCCTATAATTGCTATCAATACTAATGTAAACAATAAGGCCATTAATTGTGACAATGAATTAGAGGACAAGTCCAGGCCTTCAGTATTGGATGTGGAGGACGCAGAGGACATGGATTCGAGTGAAGATAACTTTAATAATAACGAATCGGATGAATCGACTTTTATGGTCACACATGAACTGCACGAAGGTTTGAATTATGGCTATTGTATCTCATATTTATATATATGTTATATATTATACATATTTATATATTTTTAAATTATAGTTAAAGAAATCATTTGTCACAATAAATGTGACAAATAATTAATGTCTAAATTCATACGCAGAGCTCATTCGCAAAGTCAATATAGCATTCATTCCAAGCCATTCATCTTAAATATTTTATTATTAAGTTTATGATTGTTTTGATCCTTATATTCACTGATCTATAACTTGAGTTAACACTCAATAATTTGAGCCTATTTTTAATGATTTAATCATTTGTAAAGAAAAGTTTAGTTCATTATAAACCAAATTATAGCTCTCTTCGCAGTAAAACTCAGTTTACTATTAGTTTGTTCTCAATATAAGAAAACATTGATTTTATGCTCTCTTTGTCAATATCTCAGTATTGAATCAATTAATAGCATTTTTTTATTACTAATATTATTGCATTATTAATAATAATGTTCACTAAACTATTGCATCAATAGTCAAACTAATAGTAATTTTGCAATATTTGAATTTCTCTAACTTTTAGTGCATTTTATGAATTTTTAAAACATATCAATGATATAAATGTCTGAATAAGTCCTTGAAAGCGGTGTCTCGTGTGTGTACTTTCAAACTTTTCTTCAATATTTGTTATTTTATTGTCATTAACGTAATAGTTAAGCACCTGTTTTTCATTTTCATGTAATAGACTTTAATATTTGCAAAAGTACATTACACTATCATTTAATGATATCTTCTCTCCTCAAACAATCAATTTATTTATTTATTTTTAAAATAAATTCAAATAAAATCCTTATGAGATATACAGTGTTCACAAAGTATTGTATATGATATGATACAAGTGAGACTTGGTTAGAGACTTGGTTAGAGACTTAGTTAGAGACTTGGTTAGACTTTATATCGATATTAGATTACCTGCTCCTCCACTTGTCAGTCAGTCTGACCTCCGTGGCATTGATGCCCGTATTTATCGATTTCGTATTGCGCATCACATCACTAATCAAGTGTACTATTACTTGTAGGCTTTGCTTTGCTTTTCTGCTATTTTGCAATTTAGCTGTTTCTGTGCCCTCTTTTCAGCATAAATATTCTGTTATTCTGTTATTCTGTTATTATTCTTATAAAACATAATTTGATAGCAAAAAATTTGATGCGTGTGTGAGTTTAGGTGAGCGTACGCTTAAACAACACCCGCTCTTAATAACAACTGATTTGCAAATCTCTTAAATATCTTAGGCATTAGAGGCGAATCACTAAATATCTAAAACCAGAAAGTAATTCATACATTTTTTATTTTAATAATCATAATGAAAGAGATTTGAAAGCAGTTTCAATGGTCAATAAAGTGAATCAATTGACAGTTTTACGGGTTAGTAGGACAGCAACTCTTACGCTTGTTTGGTTACCTACTTTTATGTTATAACCCCACTAATGCAGATACTGTGCATTTCTACAGTTATATTCAGTACTTCAACATTTGATTGTATCGTTTTTTCTACTATTTATGAACGAACGATTAGATTTAATAAGACTTCACTTTTATATATAAACTTATGTCAATTATATTGAAGTAATACTAAAGTCACTTGAATTTATTGATCAGACATTTGACTTGTAATAGAATTGTTGGTACAAATACATCGTTCAGCGAATAATTACGAATGTCATTGAAAATGTCGTGCAATTGTTGAGAGCCATAAAAGTTAATCATAGAATATATGCTTTTCAGACATAATATTTCCAGAATTATGCGGTTCTTTACAATTATGTGGAAAAACTGATAATTTGTTTTTAAAATTAATTGCAATGAATATCATTTAAATATATAATTCATTAAACGTATAATTCATTAAACTTAGTAATAGATGATATTCATCGCTTACTCGTTCAATACTCTCTTCTCAAATATATTAAACTATTATTTTTCTTTATTGTCAATAATATTAATTGAATAACTTTTCAAAATTGAATGATAACAATTGAGTTCATATAAGTTGTTATGAAATAACAATTTTCGCATCAAATATGAACACATAAAGAGACCTTGAATTGGACCGAACCCAAGGATATCAAATGCTGTATAACTACTGTTTAACTAAAGGTAAAAACTTTCCTTTCATCTGAAATGTGCTATTTTTCATTTCTTTAGTCAATAGCAATGAAGAAATAGAAAAATGAATACTTGAGAGTCTTTTTATAAAATAATTTCTTACATAAAATCAAATTTAACCGAAAGAGAGGAATATATTTAAACATGATTTTGCGAAAGCAAGTTTATTGCACAGTTAGCTGTTGTCCTAGATATTTAGTAACCTATGCCTATCTTGTTTACTAAATTTATTTCTATACTCACTGCGTAGGTCTTTAAGCATTAACAGTGTATGAACTTCAGTAAAAACAACCCTTGAGGGGCATTCACCGCAAGTTTTTTAGAAACAGTTCAATTTATAAACTTATTGAAGAGCTCCAAAAACACTAAACCAACTTGTTTTGTAGTTGCACTCCTATTAGATTTAGTGGTTTGCAAATAAACTAATACACCAAAATATGTTTTGTCAAAAATATCATTTATCAACCATCAACGTATGCTTATTAAAGCTATAATAGGCTTTCAAACTAACTATTACGCAATATGTGTAACATCAATAGGCTCTATATTTCTTAGAAAATATTCTCCCCATGTTTTAAGCTTTGAATTTTATACTTTATCCTCCTTTAGTCATGGTTTCAATGATTAGCTGATCATTCAATATGAGATTCACATGTTTTTAGATATTTAGTTGAACTTTGTTTTAATTTTCATATTTAGCTAAGAGGGAAAAAGTTTTATAATTTTTTCATTCCCGATAAAAAACATTAATTCGGATACTTTTCAATTTTGTTGTTTTGTTCCTCATATGAAGTGAACTAAAAGATGACAAGTATTAGTTGCAAAGATAATGTTCTGGTCGATGAATTTGAGCAAATGAATTGAACAAAGTGTTTAAAATGTAGGGCCGTTTACCCTTATGTTCTGATCAGTGAAGCGATTATCCTTTTACTACAGAGTAGTTACTGATGTTTATGTGATTCCAACTCTCGTCAGCATTTCAGTCGTCGTTTCGTTGTCTCGGAAGAAGGATATAGGGATATAGTAGACGGAATCGGCTGATGATATTGTCGCATACATTATTTAGTGTTGTTTCAAGCATTTGTTTGCCTCCATAGCACACCAGAGCGCAAATTACATTTTGTTGTCAAGCGTCAGACCTGTTTCTGAAGCTATTTGACCTCAACCACACTGAACCACACACTTGTGCTTCCATTGCGAACCACACATACTGTACTTTTTCATCATTCCTTCAGTTTTGCGAAGATTGTGAACTCGTCGAGTAGTGTTAGTCTGTGTATAGCTTAGAGAGAAGTTTATAACAAGCGCTTCCAGACTTCCTTGAATTACTTAAATAAATATATCTTTTTTAAAATATATGTTAGAAAATATTTTATATCGAATGAGTTTTTGGGTTTAAGTTTTGTTGTGTTATAATAAAAGTTATGATAGCTGTCTATTATGAGGAAAAAGTTGTTTTTCTCATAACAAAATATTTATATATATCTATTGTTATTGTATAATAAAGTATGTGATCCAAGAGTATGATGTGATCCAAGTATTGGTTGACTGCTAATTATGTATTTGGATATGAAAAACATGTGCATATTATGGACACAAATTAGAGCAATAAATGATATGGATTTAAAAAGCGTTTCGAAATCAGCTGTTGATCAGCTGATGAAAAGCAAAATTCAATAGTGGTATTTGCTGTACATTTGCCAGCGTTTGCTAGTCTTGTTCAGTACAGAGTATATGTTTGTGTACTGTATGTGTGCATTCACTCAATAGAAATCATCTGCAACACAACGAACTGCACGTATGGCAGCTGTTGTTCACTCTGTCTACTATTCAAAATTGTCATTTAAATCTACATTTGATCAGTGATTTCTATTAGTTTTCATTTAGAAACAAATATCATCCATATATTAATTAAATGCATATTCAACTGTTTTTATGAAAGTTAACTTTAATTAGTTTATAAGCTTCAAAGTCTTGTTTGTATTGAATTAATTTCTACAAAAATTACTTGAAGAGAAAGATACAGAAAAAACTAATATACAGTACATAAAACCTGTATTTATTAATTTGTGTATAAACCAAGAATCCGTCCTTACATTGTGGCCTACTTTTGACTATTTAATCGAAAGCCTTTCAAAGATGGTTAGACCTGGTAAGTGAGTTGGCAGTGGTAGGGCAGCAACTCTTGTGCAACAGGCTTTACATTATATGTGTTGCGCTGTGCTTACCTCCGATTTTAATCTACTTCCTGGCTTTTACGGACAATTTAATTGAAAACAAATCTCATTTTTAGGAATGCTTTATAATTATAACTTAGTTCAACTTTCACCTCAAATATTGACGAGTCTTATAAATTAGTTGAAATCAATTCTGACAAATCTATATTGAAAAATATGTTGATTGCTTTCGAGTGGAAAAACTTTTTTTTATAAATCTTCCATTTTTAAAGTTATTTAATATTAGTTGTTTGAAGCAAATAAAACATAACTTTATATGAGGCCATATCCTGTTGCGAATCAGGCCGACACTGCATTCTATAACCCCATTCTTCAAAGAAACATTTTGACGATGAATCCATGCAATGCACTC
This sequence comes from Nothrus palustris, assembly GCA_034697745.1. Lineage (NCBI taxonomy): Eukaryota > Metazoa > Arthropoda > Arachnida > Sarcoptiformes > Nothridae > Nothrus > Nothrus palustris. The sequence continues at coordinate 5,010 of JAQGAN010000251.1, forward strand.
GCATTTTCCATTTTTCCAATAATAAAATGGACGAATTAAAGACACACGAGTCTCATTTAAGCAATAATAGATTTTTAATCTCTCAAAATGAGATCCTTCTCAATGACATAATTATATTTAATAGATTGGAAGCATTCATGTTTATTATAATATCTATAATGCTTACGTTTGTGGTAAAAATAGCTGATATATCATTAGATAATGAAAACATATTGAAATTTGTTAATCAATTCATTTTTATATACCATTATTCTGATATGTGTTTTATTATTTAGTCTTTAATGTTTGAATAGACCAACAATATTGAACTTTTTGACCTTTGAATCGCAATCTAATGACTTAGAAAGATCACTCATCTTAACAAATCTTCTTTAGCAATGATCTTTGGATATCTTTTAAAATGTAGATAAGATTAATTCATTTATATGTCTGGTATGTCTTTTGAGCTGATTTTTAGTTGAGATCTACTCTAAAATTTAGATTTTAACATCTTTTGGATCTGTTTTGATTTGTATGCCTGAATGCTGATTACTGTGTTAGTGCAGGTCATTGTCTGCCATTAAGTTCGACTACCTATGGGCGCATCTGTGGCTCACAAAGTTGAGCTCAAATCTGAGCTGTTTTCGCTCCAACTAAATCTTAGCCGAAAAACCACTTAAAAATAGCTTTTCAAATAAAATTTTAATAAACATCAAAATAGTGTTTCACCAAAAATACATTTACCGTTATATAACATTACAGTTAAACCTCTATATCTTGAACGTGCAGTTAAGTGCTTTTTAAAATTAATCCACATAAATCCATAGCAAATCAGGGCTTGTTTTTTACTTTTTTCAAAACTACTTAATTATATGTTGAAGATAGTGAGGTTTTACTGTATTTTTATTTAGATAGTTTTTTTTAAAAATCTCAACCAATACTTTCCAATGGTTTTATAAATTTGTTCCAAATAAGATCATTAATGTTTTTTGTTAAGTGGCTTATTATTTATATTATATTATTTTCAAAACTGGCTCATTATGTTTGTCACTCCTGTTTTGTTAGTTCATGCTTTGAATAACTGATGTCCAGTTTTTATAATATCTCACTTAAAATTATGCAAAATTGTATAACTTGAATACAGTATATGATACGCACAAGTGAATGCCAAAACCCATTTTATAATACAGCCGTACCTTATCTGCTCACTTAATATTTCACTTGTTTAGTGATATTTGAAACAATAGGTTACGGTTGTCTTTCTTCTAACTTTTTTGTTTTGTTGTCTTAAACCCGAGTTATTAAAACATTCATTTCTGATAAGAGGCTTTTCGCTCCACTTATTTCTGAGAAATGAATTGAAAACATTAAGAGTTGTTATTTTATTAAACATTTCTATACGAAAACAAGAAACTCACACAAAATCGTTTTCAATAACTGAATACAATTTTTTATGAATGGAATTATTCACTTAACTCACTGTAGCTCTGATTGTAATAAACATATTTTTCAATTGGATTTCCCTAAACCCATGTTTTCATTTCATAAAAATATATTTATAAATTAGGAGCTATTAAATCAACTTCTAATGAATAGCTATTCGTTCAAATTCATATATCGCTCAAATAGGTTTCAAATAATTAATTTCTTCATTTAAAATAAAATAAAAAAATATTTTTATCACACAAACCAATATTTGCAAAAATCAAAGCCAAATCAATTAAAATTGAATCTAAAATAGATATATTATTTATTGTGTGATATTTATTATTTCAATAACTAATAGTTAAGTTCATGCAATGTCATTATATAAATAAAAAAGAATTTTTGTTAAGTTGACGGTGACATTGATTAGTTATCTGTATTTAAATATATATTTATTTCCTCTACAGTTAATCTGAGCGGAAGAGGAAAAGTGGATATGTCCAACTTTGAACTGCTTAAAGTGCTCGGCACTGGAGCTTATGGAAAAGTATTTTCACTTTTTATCAATTTATTATCCAAAAATGATATCTTTTTATAATAAACTTTATCCTTAACTTTTTAATAAAACTTTCAATTAAATCAGGTTTTCCTCGTACGAAAAGTTGGAGGACATGATAGTGGAAAGCTATACGCCATGAAAGTCTTGAAAAAAGCCTCAATTGTACAAAAACAGAAAACCTTAGAGCACACCAAAACTGAAAGACAAGTTCTCGAATCAATCAGACAGTCACCATTTCTGGTTACTCTTCACTATGCATTTCAAACCGCCACTAAATTACATCTCATTCTCGGTAAAACATTTTATAAATCATCTACTCTTATAACGAGTAGATTTCCAAACAAACTTTCAATAATCATTGAAATAGAATCACACTTATAATCAAAGTTTCTTTCAATAGTCATTAAATTAATATTATGTCAATGTGTTAGAATTTCTTTTGTTAAATTTGATAAATATATTCTATTCACAAAGTTATCTTTAAAAGTAGTCTATCCTTAAAAATTTTCCATATTTTAACAATGTTTTTATACAGTCTTAACATATTAGGCTTTCCGTCTTTATATGTAATTTAATTTTTCCATCAATTCTAAAGTATAACTTTTCTTATTTGATTATTTGGAAGACAGTTATTATTTAGAAAGCCCTGAAGTTGTTTTCCTGTAGAATAGTATTAATTTTGATTTTTCACGTTTCGAAATATAAAGTTTCCACTAATTTGGCAGAAGCTTAGATCCTTAGAGTCCGGTCTCTGGTTATTATAATATAATTGTGAGATTTTTTGTCTCAACATTATTAATGTTTTTTATCTATTAAATACAACTTGAAAGTATTTTCCTTTTTAGTAGCTTTCATTTCCTCATTTCTTTCATCTAAATTATATTCATTTCAACAAAAAAGTCTAATTCAGTTCCTCTAAAAGTATACCATATTTTAATTCAAATACAAACAAACAACAGTTTCAATCTTTAAATTAATAATCATATCAACAATTCATTTGATGAAATTGAAATCATTAAAAAGTTTAAACTAAGCAACTCATTAAATTCCATTAAACTGTTTAGACTTAGATTTAGTATAGATTTAGATAAAGGTATAGCAATTAATTAAATATTATTTCATTTGATAGACTATGTGAGTGGAGGCGAATTATTCACGCATTTATACCAAAGGGATCACTTCAATGAAGATGAAGTCCGTATATATGTTGGAGAAATAATTTTAGCTCTTGAACACCTGCATAAAGTATGTCATTATTGTTAATCGCAATAGATTTGAGTTGTGATGCTTATAATAATTAAATTTATTGTAACCAAAAGCTCGGCATAATTTATCGCGACATTAAACTAGAGAACATATTACTCGACTCTGAAGGTCACATAGTTTTAACAGATTTCGGTCTCAGCAAAGAGTTCTTACCGCACGAAACTGTAAGTCTCCACTCATTTCAAAACTATATTTTTATTGTTATCAAAAATAAAATTAAATCATTTTCTATTAAAGGATTTGAGGACTTATTCGTTTTGTGGAACAATAGAATATATGGCCCCAGAAGTGGTTCGGGGCGGCTCTACAGGTCATGATTTTAGCGGTGGGTTTGACTTAAATTTGTAACTTTACTATACTGTATGTGTGTTGAGAATGACTTATTTGTAACTTTACTGTACTGTATGTGTGTTGAGAATGACTTATTTGTAACTTTACTATACTGTATGTGTATTGAGAATGACGTTATAATTTTGATAAACTCTAGTCGACTGGTGGAGTGTTGGTGTTCTGACATACGAGCTCTTGACGGGCGCCTCCCCTTTCACTGTGGAAGGAGAGAAAAACACTCAGCAGGAAATCTCACGTCGAATTCTTAAAAGTCATCCACCAATTCCCGAACACCTTTCATATGAAGTGCAAGACTTGATTAGACACACATTAGTTAAAGACCCGCGAAAACGACTCGGAGGAGGACTCGATGACGCCTTAGAAATAAAAAGGCATCCATTCTTTAAGTCAATAAATTGGGACGATTTAGCCAATCGACGGATTGAAGCGCCGTTTGTGCCAAAGATCACTGGAGAACTAGATGTGAGCAATTTTGCTGAAGAGTTCACTTCAATGATTCCCGCGGACTCACCAGCAGTTATTCCACCAAACGATGAAAAAATATTTAAGGGTTATTCATATGTCGCGCCATCGGTTCTGTTTAGTGAAAATGTGATAAGTGATGAAATATTTTTATGTGACATAACTCATCATCACAACAGACAATCATTGTTTTGCAATAGTATTATCGGTAATAATAATAATAATAATAATGCCGGTAGTAATTGCAGTGCTGGCAATAATTGCAGAGATCTTCTCAACACACAAACTGATGACAGAGATATCTCACAGTTATTGGCCTTAAAATTCAAAAATTCTCCATTTTTTCAAAACTATGACTTGAAAATAAATGCCGGAGTTTTAGGCGACGGCAGCTTTTCTGTGTGTAGGAAATGCGTTCATAAAAGGACTGGAATTGAATACGCCGTCAAAATTGTTAGCAGAAAAATAGATACCACAAAAGAGATTCAACTTCTGCGTACATGTCAGGGACACAACAATATCGTTAATTTATATGAAGTATTTCACGATGAAGTCCACACTTATATAGTTTTGGAGCTTTTGAAAGGGGGAGAACTTCTCGATCGCATCAGAAGAAAATCGAGATTTACAGAAGTAGAAGCCGGACATATCTTCAGAGGTTTAGCTTCTGCAGTGGCTTTCATGCATTCCAAAAGCATCGTTCATCGAGACCTTAAACCCGAGGCAATTATAAAATGAATCTTCTATTAATATTGAATTTATTTGATTATTGTGTACTCAAAGCTGATTGTGTTCTCTCTGTTTTGATAATAGAATCTCCTATTCGTAAACGATTCGCCGACGAGTGAAGTAAAAGTCGTTGATTTCGGTTTTGCCCGCTATAAGCCATCTGACAATCAACTGATGAAAACTCCCTGTTTTACTCTCAATTATGCGGCACCAGAAGTGCTCAAACAGGCTCTTTCCGTAGGAATACATTCAAAATCAGATGTCGGATATGACGCGAGTTGTGATGTGAGTCCATTCAATACGTTCTTGTAATTTTGAATTGTTATTTAATATACTGTAATTATAAAACCTATAGATGTGGAGTCTGGGCGTGATTTTGTTCACAATGCTCTCTGGAAGTGTTCCATTTCAGTCTTATAGTCGTGAAGCCAGCGCTGCAGCAATAATGCAACGCATACGCGAAGGGGAATTCTCATTCTCTGCCCCTCAATGGGAACTCGTGTCACATCAGGCGAAGAGCGTTATCAAAGGCCTCCTAACTGTTGACCCGAAACAAAGACTAACAATGTCTGAATTGTTATGTCATCCATGGGTTGTCGGACAGTTAAAAGGCGGTTATTCTAGTACTCCATTGATGACACCCGACGTGTTGAGCAGTCATTCAAACTCGAGCAGAGCTACTGAAACAGCTATCAAAGCGACCTTTGATGCCTTCCATATGGCAAGACTTGAAGGCTTTAGACTATTAGACGTTTCAGCGGCTCCTTTAGCACAAAGAAGAAAACTGAAAAAGAGTTCAACTGATGCTCGGAGTAGTAGTTGTAGTAGTAATAGTTCCATATCTGGAAGCAATGCGACGAGTAGTTCTTCGAGCTCTTCTGCATCACAAAGAAGAGCCTCATCATTGACTACACCGACAAGCCTTAGACCCCCGAGTGATCCAATCGATTCAGTATTTAATTATTCTGAATCAAAAGTCTCGGCCTACTTGTCAGCGCTGCCAAGTATTAGTGATTCAACAGAAGCACAACTTCTTCTAAGTCATAATCTATATTTCGAAGATCCCAACCAATCGTCACTATTAGAAGAGAGTTCAGCACTGGTTTCCGACTCAAGTTCTCTTTCAAGTAAACGAAAGAGAGACGAAAGCTGTGAAATAATTGATGAATATTTAAATAATAATAATTTATCTAAAAGCTCGTCATCTATAATAAGCAATGATAGTAATAAAGCAAATACAAGTTCAGCGCATTCGAAGAGACAGCGATTAGAAACAATTGTGATCGATTAAAATGCCTGCTTTTCTAATCTATTAGTATAATTCATAAGAGTTTAATGAAATTTTATTTTATGAGGTGCTAAAGACCTTTTATCTGAAAATAGTTTGTCATTTATACTCAAGTTATAGATTGTATTTAATTTATAAAATATCAATTTCATAAAGAGTCAGCGAATCGGCGATACTATGCTTTCCCTCTCTAATTGTTGTTTCTCGAGCTTATGTTTTCAGATATTTGAAGAATAATCTTAGAAATTAGTATACATTTTAGTCTTTATTATTGTTATCATTATTATTATAAATGATAACTTCAAATCTAAATATAATATCATTTGAATCAATTTTGGCCCGACTCGTATTCTATCACCAGTTTTGACAATAGTGTGAAAATAATTAGTGAAAACTAATCGTAAATAATTCAATAATTAGAAGGACAGCATTGTAGACATTTCGTTGATAGTCGAAAAGTGTTGTGATTAATGATTTAACTATAATTTGTAAAAACATTAAATCTTCAAAACTACACAAATGTAATATATATATAACAAACGGGTTCAGTGCCTCTATAGTGGAATTATATCTAATTTATTATATTCTGATGTTATGTTTGCAGTATTTGTGATAAAATAATTAATTATTGTTATGACAGTTATTTCGATTGTTTAATATATGAATGAATAATATAAGTGAATAATTATAACTATCAGTAAATAGTTATTTAAGTAATAATTGACACACAACGCAAAAACAACACTTTAATCCGTAATTGTTGTCCTTTTTTATAATGAATAACTGTATATGAATTAAGAACATTGTTGGACATCTCCAGCATTATTAATATTTGTAACATAAAAGTTTCCATTGAAATACATGTTTAAAGCGCGCCTCAAATATATCATTATTTATTACTTTAATTTTGACAAACAATAGAGGACTTTCATAAATGTATGGAAAGTGTTGTTTCTCCATTGTGTGAACCAATTAATGATTATTCATTCATAATCATTGATTTACAACAATTTAAGTCAAATGATTATTCATTCATAATCATTGATTTACAACAAATTAAGTCAAATGTTTATGCGCTAACATTCCTTTTCATTTGATCCAAATGTGCCTCAAAAATGTTTTTTTTGCTAAATTGAATCATAAATTCTAAAATACTTGTTATTATTGTTAGAATTATACTTATATTCAAACGTTTTTAAATTGTCATTAATTTTAAAGTATTATTATATTTAAAAATTATCACTGAAAATGAGTTTTTTTCACAATAAAAGTAATGGCTATAAAATAATTCATACAATTCTTAC
>JAQGAN010000252.1:0-12368 GCA_034697745.1 Nothrus palustris
CTTGAATAGGAATTATTCCAGCCTTAAAGTGACGGCAAAATCGTGACCAATAATACATGTTTGAAATGCCTGTTAAATGACAACTTTTTTAGTCTCCCTATTATTTTATCAAATATTATTCGTAATTTGTTATTATAGTTGATATATTCATAACTTAAATTCGTTATTAAATATTTTAATCATTTTAAACAAATTTAAACATTACTGATATAACAATGATTTTATAATAACAATTCGACCTAAATTTGTCTAAAATATAACTATTTTTGTTATTAATCAATCGATTTGAAGCTTCTTTTTTTGTTTTAAATGATCAAAATTTAAGTCAAACAAACAAATGGATTTTGTCTATATTTAAATATTACCACTTTATTTGCCTTCTATTACAATACCTTCCGGAAGGAAATAAGGCTCACCGATCGTCCAGAACTTGAGGCGTGTCATTAGTGACATATAGGTCTACCTTTTCATTGCTATTAATAAATAGCTTTTTTGTTCATGCAATGGATCTCATCTGACCTTTAATACAGTTATTCACATTTTACCGCTTGGTTTACAATTGATTACGAAATTTATTAATTAATCCAATTCAAGTCACTTAATAGTTGATAAACTGCACGCTTAATTTTTATCACTAATGGATTCTACAATATTTTTATTGAATATCAATTATTTTCATTGGTAAGTCTTATATTCAATTTGATTGCAAACTCAACGTAAGCTCAAATCATTTAAATAAATGAGATAAACGCTATCATAAGATAATAAAGATATTAAATTCTTTTAATGATTCACATAAGTGTAATATTAAGTCATTATTTGCCTTTAAAGCCAAAGTTTATGTGAATCTCAACATTTTTTAGACTCAATTATGTTATAAAACGAAAAAATTTCAATTATTGTTGATATTTTTGAAAATATATTAACTTTAATTAAACTTAAGTCTCAAAGTAAAAAAGATATTAATAATATTTATTGTGTATATAAATTTTAAGTGAACTAAAGCAACACTACTGCTCGAGCAATAGAAGTTTATCCATAGCCTGTCTGTTTGATACCTGTAGAATGCGGTATTAGACCGCAGGTAACAAATAAGGTATTCTGTGCTGTGTTTGTGTGTGTGTGACAACAATCTTTTCCTATATTGAGTCAGTGTGTGTGCCTTTTTTTAAATATTTCAAATTCCTGTATTTATTGTTATATTTGGTGCAAATTGTGAGACAAACTAATTATGCCTTTGAAGATTCTATCATATTAATTACAATTATATATAATCGCAATCAATTGTTCAATAACTAGTCTCTATACGTGTCCCTAAGTTTCATCATATATTATCAACAAAAAATTAGTTTATAATAAAAGTTCGCCATTTCATTTGGGAATTTTCGGTACGTTTTATTATAACAAAAGTTTAATCTACTTATTATCTTATTATAACTTAAAGTTAGTTTTCAAAGTGAAAACTTTTAAAAATACAGTATATTGACGTTTACTGAGATATTATCGATATTGTAGTTTTTCAAATCTAGTGTTAAGTAATTGGAAGCTGATTGATAAGGTGATTGACCACTTTTGCCTTCTCATAACCTTGACTTTAAAGTTGCCAATCAAGACCTTAAAGAATTTTATGCTATTTTAGAGTTTAATTAATTAATTTCATGTAATGTAATATTGGTTTATGAACTTTTTTAAAGTTATAATTTGCTTGAAAATTGATTAGTTAGCATTTTTTAACTCTTGTGAATCTTATACAGTATATTAAAGATAACTTTAGATTCCATCCATAGACGCAAAATTATTTATACTAAATTTGATATTTATTTTTTAGATCATAAACTTAATAAAATATTAAATTTGAATTTTCTATATAAATACTTTAGAATGGAATCACATTTTAAGGATTAAAATATATACATATATAAAAATGGTTATTGTTACAAGAGTAAGTTTTCAGTGTTTGTCTACATTTGAATTAGAAGTAAGATTTGTTTGTTTTGCTTAACCCTTAAGGGCGACTACATTTGGATTGAACCACAATCTAAAAAAGAGTTCGATGTCGCAATCGGTGCCAGAGTTATAGCTGCAGAAGGAAGACGTATTCAAGTTATTGATGACGACGGAAAAGTGTGTACCTTAAATAGTTGTAATTCAATAATTTGTTAAGTTTTAAATTTGTCAAATGAAGGAACAATGGCTAACACCAGAACGTCGTATCAAAGCAATGCATCCAACTTCTATTCAAGGAGTGGAAGACATGATATCTGTGGGAGATTTACACGAAGCGGGGATTCTTAGGAATCTATTGATAAGATATAATGAAAATGTTATATATGTAAGCGATAAATAGTTTTGGATTAGTTGATAAGACTATAATTCATATATTGATTGAGACTATCATTTGCCTTATTTTAGACATACACGGGTTCAATATTGGTTGCCGTTAATCCCTATCAAATATTGCCGATATATACTGTCGAACAGATTAAACTATATAAAGATCGTAAAATAGGTGAATTACCGCCACATATATTTGCAATTGGAGACAATGCATACAGTAATATGAAGCGTTATAAACAAGACCAGTGTATTATCATTAGTGGTGAAAGCGGTGCCGGAAAAACTGAATCAACCAAATTAATACTCCAATATTTGGCAGCTATTAGTGGTCAGCACTCATGGATTGAACAACAGATATTAGAAGCAAACCCAATATTAGAAGGTAATCTATTTTGAGTACAATATATTTATATGGCAATACATTTTGAAGCAATTGTACACCATTTTCATCTGATATAGCGTTTGGAAATGCGAAAACTATAAGAAATGATAATTCCAGTCGATTCGGAAAATATATTGACATCCATTTTAATAAACAAGGAGTTATCGAAGGAGCAAAAATTGAACAATACTTGCTTGAAAAGTCTCGTATTGTCGGTCAGGCCAACGATGAAAGAAATTATCACATCTTCTACTGTTTGTTGGCGGGAATGAGTAAAGACGAAAAGCAAAAGCTTGAATTACAGGACGCGTCCAAATTCTATTATCTAACTCAAGGCGGTTGTATTACGTGCGAGGGAAGGGATGACGCGGCCGAGTTCGCCGATATTAGATCTGCTATGAAAGTGTTGATGTTTTCAGATCCTGAGATTTGGGAAGTGCTTAAAATTCTGAGCGCTCTTTTGCATTTGGGAAATATTAAATACAGAGGTATTAACTTATTAAAAGTTAGCAAAACATTAAATAATTGATGTGTTGATAATAATTGATTATTAATCATATTTAGCGACTGTGATAGACAATTTAGATGCCACTGAAATCACGAACACAGGCAGTGCCGGCAGTTCATCAAAATTGCTTGATGTGAATCAACAGCATTTAATCGATGCGTTGACCACAAGAACTATCTTCGCTCACGGAGACACTGTTGTGTCCACTATGAGTGTAGAACAATCTCTTGATGTGCGCGACGCCTTCGTTAAAGGCATTTATGGTCGAATGTTTGTATGGATTGTGAATAAGATCAATTCAGCCATTTATAAACCAAAGCCTTCTGTTAATCATTATCGCACTTCTATTGGTGTTCTCGATATTTTCGGTTTTGAAAACTTTAATGTCAATAGTTTTGAACAATTTTGTATAAATTATGCCAATGAAAACTTACAACAGTTTTTTGTTAGACATATATTTAAACTCGAACAGGAAGAGTATAATTTAGAGACAATTAATTGGCAACACATTGAGTTTGTTGACAATCAAGAAGCTCTCGATTTAATCGCTGCCAAACCAATGAATATAATGGCTTTAATAGACGAAGAAAGCAAATTTCCAAAGGGAACTGATTTTACTCTATTAAACAAACTACATAAAACTCATAGCTCTAATGTTAACTATTTGAAGCCTAAATCAGATATCAATCAATCTTTCGGATTAAATCATTTCGCAGGAATTGTGTTTTACGATACAAGAGGTATATTCAATATATTGACCAATAGCTGACTAATATATTGAACAATATATTGACTAATAAATACCACTTTTAATCTTGAAACCTTTGAATTATTAGGTTTTCTTGAGAAAAATCGGGACACATTTAATGCTGATTTAGTACAACTGATTCAAGTCAGCAAAAAAAAATTTTTACAAAGCCTTTTCACACAAGAATTTGGAATGGTTTGCATTCATCTTAGAAATTATGATTTAATTTTGTATTAATATATTTGCATAATTATTATAATAGGGAAACGACACCAGAAAGAAAGCGCCGACATTGAGTGCACAATTCAAGAAGTCATTAGATTCTCTGATGAGGCAATTGAGTCAATGCCACCCATTTTTCATTCGATGCATAAAACCAAATGAAATTAAAAAACCAATGGTTTGTAATCTACTTTACTATTATTATTATTCAAATACATTATTTTTCACATATACTCTCTTTTAACTTCCATCAGATGTTTGATCGAGTTTTGTGTTGTAAACAACTTAGATATTCAGGAATGATGGAAACCATCAGAATTCGAAGGGCAGGATATCCAATAAGGCACACATTTATGGAATTTATAGATCGTTATCGCTTTTTGCTGCCAGGGATAGGACCGGCACATAAAGTGCCCGATTGTAAGGCTGTGACTACACGTATTTGTTCAGCAGTTTTGGGAAAAGTGGATTACCAGCTTGGAAAGTCCAAAGTCTTTCTTAAGGTAAGTTTAAATGAATTAAAGTGATAGCATTTTATATCGTCAAAACTTTACAAACTTCACAAACTGTTCAACCATATATAGGACGCACACGATCTGTTCTTAGAGCAAGAGAGGGATCGCGTTTTGACAAAGAATATATTAACACTTCAAAGAGCAATCAGGGGATGGTATCACAGAAGAAGGTTTTTGAGAATGAGAAATAACGCGATCGTAATTCAACGCTATTGGCGTGGTTTTATTCAACGCAAAAAATATAAAGCAGTGAGTTATCTGAACATTTTTAGTAAGGGAGGGACTCATAAAAGCATTCTTTACATTCATGCATTGTATTACATATATAACTGTACGTAACTATTCATAACCGCATACCTTCTTAACAATAGATGCGTTTGGGTTATCTCCGACTGCAAGCGCTTATTCGCTCTAGAATTCTAACCCACCGTTTTAAGCATCTTCGCGGACACATTGTTTCATTGCAAGCCCTCTGTCGCGGATATTTAGTTAGAAGAGATTTCCGAAGTCGTCACAGGGCGGCCGTCAAAATACAAGCCTTTATTCGCGGAGCGATTGCTCGGCGACAATATTTTAAATTAAGAGATGAAAATAAAAGTATATTAGAGGCTCTTCGTCTCAAAGAACAAGAAGAGGTTCTCCTCAGGAAACAGATGAACCCCAAGAAAGCCAAAGAAATCGCTGAAAAGAAGTATTTCGAAAGAATTCAAGAATTCGAGTTCAAGAAAAAAGAGGCAGAAATTGAAGATAAACGAAAAATTGAAGAGAAAAAGGCAGTTATCACAGATGCAGTTCACAGACAGGACGAAGTGTTAGATGACTCCAAATTAGTCGATGCTATGTTTGATTTTCTTCCCCGAACTGATAATATGGCTGAACATAACGGTCCCTCAGCTTTTAGAGATTTAGAGAGACCTAACGGTGACTTTCATAATGATATGATGGAAAGTGAAGGCATTGTCCCGCCTGTTCCTCATGAAGAGTTAGAGGATTTATCTGAATATAAGTTTCAAAAGTTTGCCACAACTTATTTTCAAGCAAATATCGGTCATCATTATCAACGAAAGCCACTCAAACAACCACTTCTACCTCTGCATACACAAGGAGATTGTATGGTAGGTTCAGTTCATTCTCTATTTTACATTTCAGAATGACTTAAAAAATGATTTAAATATATTATTTCAATAATTGCAATATTATAAAGTTAACTTAATTAATCAAATTTAATTTTCTAATAATACATATAATGGTATAATTATTATTTTGCAAAATGCGATAGCACTTCAATTATAATTATTCAATTCAATTATATAAATATAAATTGCTTTGACATTTTAGGCTTCAATAGCACTTTGGATAACAGTTTTACGCTTTATGGGAGATCTGACAGAACCGAAGTTTCATACGATGGGACGCGTGAGTTTTGTTTTACTTTTTTTGAAATGATTTTGAAACATAAGTTAATTAAACTAATGTTGAATTTGAAGGATAATACATCTGTAATGAGTAAAGTGACCGCAACTTTAGGCAGAAATTTCATAAAGAGTAAAGAGTTTCAAGAAGCGCAACTAATGGGTCTCGAAATGGTAAGCCTATTGGTGGAATAGACAATAATTTGTTTTTAACTCAATTTTCTAAAAATCGATAATATTCATAATGATTTTATGTTAATTAAGGAGACAGAAAACAAGCCTAAGTCACGCTCAATCCGTAATAAACTGGTGTCGTTGACACTTAAAAAGAAAAACAAGTTGAGTGAAGACGTCAGACGGCGTTTACAAGATGACGATATTGCCGCTGACACTTACAGCAGTTGGCTTGAGTCCAGACCTACTTCTAATCTTGAAAAGTTGCACTTTATCATTGGTCACGGAATCCTCAGAGAAGAATTGAGGTTTGTTTAAGCTATTTTAACTTTTATCATAAATTATAATTTACAGCTTAAGCTGTAATCATGTGACACATGATTAGATGGAACTTAACCACAAACTATTAAATATGCAAATAGATCTGGTCTTAAATAAGATAAAATACCCACTTTTCCTATAACACCTTCATTCGTCTTCCTGATTCCCATACCTTAGCAGTGCTCGATTACTCTTCAACAAGTTTATGAAATACCCACTACTCGTGTTCGCAACTAACAAATATTTAGTCTATATATTTAAGCCTCCGTTCGTGCTTCTCTAACAATTGTTATTTAAGTTTTATAGATAATTACAATTATTATAAAATTCCTTAATAGTTTATTTTTATTGATCTTCAAAGTTTATCAATATATTCTTCTACAACGCCATACAATAATGAATGCTGTCATTCAATACTAATGCAGAATTATTCTAAGATTTCGTGAATTGGTAAAAATTATTATAGTATGTTATATAACTAAAGTATAGAATTATATTTATATATAATGGTATTAATATTTAATATTATCTTTAGGAAAAAAAAGTTTCAAATATAATATTTATCTTGATTTTCAATACAAAATTTTAATATTTTCAATGAGTAAACTTTAATAAACATAAGGCTTTTGACTCTCTTCAGTAAATTCAATCTCTTGTATAATCAAATTAGTATAAAACCGAAAAATGGTGTTTAAAATTAGTTATTAGCGCGAATTTATATTAAACATTTCTTCTTTGTTTAGATAAATAATAGTATTAGTACCGTATTATCAATGAAACTAATTATAACATTCGAAATATTCTTTTAATTTTATTTAATTCTTTTAAATCCAATATTTTTATTCAAATTATTGAGAAACCAAAAATGCCTTTCATAATAGAAACTTCTGAGAGTGTTTAAAGACTTAGTGTAAATCAGGTGTAAATGTTATTTTAATTCTTTAAAAGCCTATTTTTAATATTAAAGTATAATATATACAAATGTATAGACAGTGAAATTCAAATTGATTCTAATTGTAAAGAATTCTTTAAAACCTTTACAATAGACCTGACAAGAGGGGAATGAGGGTTTTTCTGGTCTAATATGCCTTCTCTACAGCAGCTCTACAGAAAACTTAACAATTGAAAAAACGACTCCTTTTTAGACTCAGGGGAAATAATAGCTTATCATTTAAAAATGTATGCTTTTGTAAAAAAATCTTTTAAATTAAATATAATGGTCTTAAATGTTAATAAAAGCGTTCTAAACATGAAGTATGAGTTGTATTTTTTATAAAATTGATTAGAAAAACTTAGCTAGATAAAAAATGTCTCGTTTACGCTGTACTTTTGTACACTCTGTACAGTAATACTCTAATTTTTTGGATTTACTACACTCAAGTTGGACCAGGTTTGCTATACATTTAAGTATTGCGTGCAGTATTCATACAGTAGTATTAATTAAAACAATTTAACAAACAAAATGAGGAAAGTGTCTTCAAGGAAACTAAATCTTATACCTCTACTAATAAAACTTTTATGACTCCTCACTTGATGTAAAGTTAATCGCTCTGAAATAGACGTATCACGCAATGCATTCAGATTATAAATGAAATTATAAAATTGACTTTTTAAAAATTATTAGAAACATTTAAAACTTATTCATTTTTTCTTTTAAAGACCCAGATATAGACAATATGTGAAATGTTCTTTATGTTAAATAAAGTTCTATTTTAATAGAAATTATTATTAAATATAACACTTGTTTCATAAATAAAGTTATTTTCAAATTTCTGTATAACTATGAATAGAATTTTTTATATTAAGCTTTAAAAACGAGTTATACTGTATTAATATTACTTTACTATTTATTAATTTAGAGATGAGATATATTGTCAAATATGTAAACAATTGACGAACAATCAAATTAAAAGTTCACACGCGCGCGGTTGGATATTGTTATCACTATGTGTTGGATGTTTTGCACCATCAGAAAAGGTAACTTATATACATTATATAAAAGTAAAATAAGTTTTATTTATTGCTAAAATATGAGCGAACTAGTCTATATTTGAAACAGTAAAGCTTTTTGCATTCCGTGTTAAGAAGACATTTTTCTGTGTTAAGTTAGCAATTGTTAGTATTAGGAATGTTAAAGATTCATATATGAATACTGGATAATTGAACTTGACTTAACTATTTACTTGACTAACTTGCAATTAGTTGTTGTCATTATTACTTGATTATTACAGAGTAAAAATTTAGTTACTGTATTGCATTTGCGTTTGTTACTGCATTTGTGCGTTTATTATATAGTCTACTATAGGACATAAACACGAAACGCACAGTTGCAGCAATGCTCATATAGTGGGAACTTGAGAAATTCACTTCAAATTCAAAGGGGATAAATTTGTCATATTTAATTAATAGTATTTCTTAGATTGATTTTAGTTTTTTATGCAAAATATCATTTATATGAATATATAATTATACCGTAAATACCGGTAAATGAAGGCTAATTAGAATTATGGTTATAAAATTGAAATTTATAGAAGTTTTTATTCTTTTCCAGTTTGTTAAATACTTACTAAACTTTATAAGAGAAGGTCCTCCGGGATATGCGCCTTATTGTGAGGATAGATTAAGGCGAACCTTTGGTAATGGGACTCGCGGCCAACCTCCTTCTTGGTTAGAATTACAGGCCACTAAATCTAAGAAACCACTGATGCTTCCCATAACTTTTATGGATGGGAATACCAAAACACTATTAGCCGATTCCGCGACAACAGCTCGAGAATTATGTGCGCAGTTGTCAGAAAAGATCGAATTGAAAGATCAATTCGGGTTTTCATTATATATCGCATTATTCGATAAAGTGTCGTCATTAGGAAGTGGTGGCGAACATGTAATGGACGCGATATCACAGTGTGAACAATACGCCAAAGAACAAGGAGCTCAAGAGAGAAACGCCCCCTGGAGGCTATTTTTCCGAAAAGAGATCTTCGCCCCCTGGCACGACCCCACCGAAGACGCCGTCGCTACAAATCTCATATATCAACAGGTAGTGAGAGGTGTGAAGTTTGGTGAATACAGGTGTGAAAAGGAAGAGGAATTGGCAATGATTGCAGCGCAACAGTATTACGTCGAGTTTGGCGAAGAACTAAAGCTCGAAAAACTGGTTACTGTTTTGACCAATTATATCCCCGACCATTGTTTGCAATCAAATGATAAAAGTATTGAAAAATGGGCTAATCTTATAATTGCTGCCTATAAGAAGGTTAGAATTGAAAATAATTACTATATTTGTTAACTATAAGAGAGTTAATTATATATTTGTTTAGAGTTATTATTATAAAGAAAAAGTATCTCATCTTAAAATGAAAGAAGATATAGTAGAATACGCCAAATATAAGTGGCCATTATTGTTCTCGCGTTTTTACGAAGCGTTGCGAGTGAGCGGTCCGATTCTGCCCAAAAATGATGTCATAATTGCAATAAATTGGACGGGAATTTATATGGTTGACGATCAGGAACAGGTTCTATTGGAGCTCTCATTCCCTGAGATTACAGCAGCGCTCAGTCAGAAGAGTAACAGACCTTTTATGCAAAACTTTACCTTAACTACAGTTAGAGGTGAAGAGTTTACGTTTCAGTCTCCGAACTCTGAAGATATCTGCGAACTCGTCAGCTTCTTTTTAAATGGACTCAAAAATAGGTCCAAATTTGTAATTGCTTTACAAGACTATAAGGGCGACGGCCCCACAGTGTTGACATTCAACCAAGGAGATCTCATGATATTGGAAGGCTCTTATTCTGGTGACTATGTTTTCAAGAATGCGTGGGTTTCGGCCACTCTAGAAAAGACCGGCGAGAAGGGAGACGTACCCACCGAATGTGTCTATGTATTGCCCACAACTACTAAACCACCAGTTAGTATACTATCGGTCTTCAGTCAGGACAATCTTGAGGACAGCAGTAGACACCTATTTAGTTACCCACAAGTCAATGGGTTTGATGCACATGAAAAGCCTCATACACTAGAAGAATATGCAATCGACCACTTCAGACCTCCGCCCAAATACACACTTCCGCGAACGCTTACCTTCTCATCTGCTCGAAAGCGAAATGTCGACCATTTATGGAAACATTCGAGGGAACCAATAAAACAACCACTACTTAAAAAATTATTGAATAAAGAAGACCTGATTCAAGAAAGTTGTTTTGCTTTTAATGATATCCTTTTCACTTTAATTAGATATATTTAATTATTATATTTAGTTAATTATTATATTTAGTTAATTATTATACTTCGTTAATATATAAACTATAAATTTTAAATCAATAATTAAGTTTCAGTTGATTTCCTTAACTCCTTTGCACCAATCCTTAAATATATGGGAGATCTTCCTTCGAGACGAACCAGAAGTGGCAATGAATTGACGGATCAAATTTTTGAAGGACCACTTAAATTCGTACGAACTAATAGTTTGTTAGTTATCTCTCTTTTGATAATATTTTTTGACAATTTTAGGATATTTTGAGAGACGAAATATATTGTCAAATCATGAAACAACTCACAGATAATAAAAATAGGTATCAAATTTCAAAAAATCCTTCATATTCAGCAGCAATTCTAAGTGTATATCATTATCGAACCAATAGATTGAGTGAAGAGAGGGGTTGGGAACTGATGTGGCTCTCAACTGGACTTTTCGCTCCGAGTCAGACATTACTCAGAGAACTTACATTATTTTTGAGAACTCGTAGACATCCTATTGCTATTGATTCACTACAAAGGCTGCACAAAACTCTCAGGTAATTAAAAGTTTTTTCATCAGATAAGTTTTCAAAACAACTTATCATTTTTTGTCAAAGGAATGGACAACGAAAATATCCGCCACATTTAGTTGAAGTCGAAGCCATTCAACACAAGACGACTCAAATTTTTCATAAAGTTTATTTTCCTGACGATACCGACGAAGTAATACATTAAGTTTATATCATTTTTAAAGTTTATATTCAATGTGTAATTAAATAAATCATTAAATAGGCGTTTGAAGTCGACTCCAGTACTAGAGCTAAAGATTTTTGTCTCGATATCGCCCAAAGACTTAATCTCAGAACAGCTGAAGGCTTTAGTTTATTCGTTAAAATAGCCGATAAAGTCATAAGTGTTCCGGAAGGAGATTTCTTTTTTGACTTCGTTAGACATTTAACCGATTGGATTAGGAAAGCAAGACCTTCAAGAGATGGTCAGTTTGATTAAATTATTGAATTATTTATTTTGGCGTTTCATTATTTTCCCTAATTTGCATGTTTTCATATATAGGATCAGTGCCTCAGTTCACTTATCAGGTGTTCTTCATGAAAAAGTTATGGACGAATACAATCCCTGGAAAAGATCGCAACGCAGATATAATCTTCCATTACCATCAAGTAATTGATTCTATATTTAAAATATTTGCTTAAAATTGTTATTTAAACGCAAATAAATTTGAAAACAGGAACTTCCAAAGCTATTGAGAGGTTATCATAAATGTTCAAAAGAAGACGCAGCAAAGTTGGCGGCGCTTATATTGAGAGTTAGGTTTGGAGAAAGTAAAGCCGAATTGCAAGCTATTCCGTGAGTGGAATTTCTATCTAATTTTTATATATTATTCATATAAAATCACATTTATATTTTATTCAATATATAATAGGAATATTCTGCACGAACTCATACCAATCGATGTCATTAAGACCCAAAGCGCTACCGATTGGAAAAAGGTTA